>CABHPH010147840.1:6536-25698 GCA_902168325.1 Peromyscus nudipes | reverse complement strand
CTTTCTTTCTTTCTTTCTTTCTTTCTTTCTTTCTTTCTTTCTTTCTTCCTTCCTTCCTTCCTTCCTTCCTTCCTCCCTCCCTCCCTCCCTCCCTCCCTCCCTCCCTCCCTCCCTCCTCCCTTCCTCCTTTTATCTCTTTTTATGCCAGTCATGTTTGTTTTATTCTAGGTCTCTTGGCTATCTAACTTCTGGTTCCCGGCCCTCCAGTGAGTGTCAGGCATGGGCCCCCTCTTGTGGTATAAGTCTGGAGTTGGACCAGCCAGTGTTGGCCACTCCCACATGTTCTCTGCCACCTTTACCCCAGCACTTCTTGCAGCCAGGGCAAATTGTAGGTCAAAAGTTTTGTGGCTGGGTTGGTGTCCCAATCCCTCCCCTGGGAGCCTTGCCAGATTACATCAGATGGCTGGTTCATCTCCAATTTAAGGAGTCTTTGCTAGAGTCACCCCAGAGATTTCAGGGCGTTTCCATTGTACTAGTTTTCTACCTTGTGCCTGAAATGCCTCCCAGTTCCAAGTGCCTCTCCCAGGACTCTCTCTCTCCATCCCTCCCCCTACACCTGATCACTCCTGTTTCCATCCCCATCCATCCCCAGCCCACCTGCAAAATCTATTCTAGTCCCCTCCCCAGGGAGATCTGAGTGTGCCCCTTGAGCTCTTCTTGTTACCAAACCTCTCTGGGTCTGTGGATTGTAGCAGGATTGTGCTTTATTTTACAGCTAATATCTACTCATAACTGACTACATACCCTTTTTGTCTTTCTAGGTCTGAGAAACACCACTCTGGATTTTTTTTTTCTTGTTTCATCCATTTGCCTGCAAATTTTATGTTGTCATTTTTTAAGAGCTGAGAAATACTCCATTGTGTAAATGTACAGCATCTTTATCCATTCTTTGGTTGAGGGACACCTAGGTTGTTTCCAGTTTCTGGCTATTATTAATGAAGCAGCTATGAACATATTTGAGCAAGTGTCCTTTTGGTAGGATGGAGCATCCTTTGGGTATATGCCCAGGAGTGGTATAGCTGGTACTTGAGGAAGATCAATTCCCAATTTTCTGAGAAACCACCATATTGATTTCCAGAGTGCCTGTACATGTTCACACTCCCACCAGCAATAGAGGAGATGTCCTTTAGCTTGTGTTTTTGATCTCAACCATTCTGACAGGTATAAGATGGAATCTCAAAGTTGTTTTCTCTCTCTCATTTTAAAAATTTTATAATTAATTTAATTTTACATATCAATCACGGATTCCCCTCTCCTCCCCCCCTCCCCCAATCCACCCCCCATTCTGACCTCCTCCAAGGCAAGGACTCCCCTGGGGCTTCAGCTCAGCCTGGTAGATTCAGTTGAGTTAGGTCCAGTCCCCTCCTCCCTTCACCTAGGCTGAGCAAAGTGTCCCAGCATAGGCCCTAGGTTCCAAAAAGCCAGCTCATGCACTAAGGACAGGTCCCAGTCCTACTGCCTGGGGGCCTCCTAAATAGTTCAAGCTAATTGACTGTCTCAAAGTTGTTTTGATCTGCACTTTCCTGATGTCTAAGGATTTTTGAAGATTTCTTTAAGTGTTTCTTGCCAATTTGAGAATACTTTGTTGAGAATTCTGTTTAGATCTGTCCCACATTTTTAAATTGGATAATTTTGTTTGCTGGTATCTGGTTTCTTGAGTTCTTTGTGTATCTTGGATATTAGCCCTGTGTAGGATGTGGAGTTCATGAAAACCTTCTCCTTTCTGTAGGCTGCCATTTTGTCTTAATGGCATTGTCCTTTCTCTTCCAGAAGATTTTCAATTTCATGAGGTCCCACTCATTAGTTGTTGATCTTAGTGCCTGTGCTATTGGTGTCTGTTCAGGAAGTTGTCTCCTCTGCCAATGCATTCAGGGCTATTCCCCACTTTTTCTTCTATCAGATTCAGGGTTCTGTTTTTTGTTGAGGTCTTTTGATCCACTTGAACTTGAGTTTTATGTAGGGTGACAGATATGGATATATTTGCATTCTACATGCCAACATCCAGTTAGACTAGCAATACTTGTTGAAGATGCTCCTTTTTTCCCACTGTATATATCTGGCTTCTTTTTCATAAATCAGGTGTCCAGGGGTATGTGGATTTAAGTCTGAGCCTTTAAATAGAGTCCATTTATCATCCTATCTGTTTTGATGCCAATATCATGTAATTTTTATTACCATATCTCTGTAGTACAGCTTGAAATCAGGGATGATGACATCTCCAGAAGTTCTTTGAGCTATTTTGTTGTTTTTTTTCCATATGAAGTTGAGCATTCTCTCAAAGTCTGTAAAATTGTGTTAAAATGGTGATGGGGATTGTGTAGAATCTGTAGGTTGCTTTCAGTAAGATAGTCATTTTTACTATGTTAAGCCTGCTGAACCATGAAAATCAAAGACCTTTCCATCTACTGATACATTCTTCAATTTCCTTCTTCAAAGACCTGAAGTTATTATCTTCCAAGACTTTCAACTTGCTCTGTAAGAGTTACTCCAGGATATTTTATATTATTTGTGGCTATCATGAAGGTGTTGTGTCCCTGATTTCTTTCTCAACTTGTTATTCATTTGTATATAAAAGGGCTACTGATTTTTTGAGTTAATCTTGTATTCAGTCACTTTTCTTAGGGCATTTATCAACTGTAGGAGTTTCCTGGTAAGAATTGTTGGGATCACTTATGTATACTATTATATCATCTGCAAATAGTGATACTTTGACTTCTTTCCAATTTGTATCTCCTTGGTCTCCTTTAGTTGTCTTATCGCTCCTGTTAGAACTTCAAGTAGTATAGTGAATAGATATGTAGAGAGCGGACAGGCTTGTCTTGTTCCTGATTTTAGTGGAATTGCTTTGAGTTTCTCTCCATTTAATTTGATTTTGTCTATAGGCTTGTTGTAAATTGTCTCTATTATGTTTAGGTATAGTCCTTGTATCCATGATCTCCCCAAAACTTTTATCATGAAGGGGTGTAGGATTTTTGTCAAAGGCTTTTTCAGCCTTTAAGGAGATGATCATGTGTTTTTTTTCTTGCAGTTTGTTTATATTGTGGATTGCATTGACAGATTTTCATATGTTGAAATATCCCTGCATCTCTGGGATAAAGCCTATTTGATCATGGTGGATGATCTTTTTAATGAGTTCTTGGACTCTGTGAGTATTTTTGTATCAATATTCATGAGGGCAATTGTTTATCTTTCTTTGTAGATCTTTGTGTGGTGTGGGTATCAGGGTGACTGTGGCTTCAAAAATGAATCTGGCAATGTTCCTTCTTTTTTTATTTTGTTGAAAAATCTGAGGAATATTGGTATTAGCTCCTCTTTGAAAGTCTAGTAGAATTTTCCACTAAAATGGCTAGTGGAAATCAACTCTAGGCTGTTGATGGAGTTTTCCTGTCCTGTATCTACTCTCAAGTAATCACTCAGAGACTTAATATTAATTACAAATGCTTGTCCAATAACTTAGGCTTATTACTAACAAACTCTTACATTTTAAGTTAACTCATATTCCTTATTTATGCTCTGCCATGTGGTGGTACCTTTATCGGCAGGGCACATTTATCTCCTGCCCCCCTTGTGTGTAGCTGGTGATACCTCTGACTCCACCCTTCCTCTTCCTAGGATTCTCAGTTTGTCTTTCCCACTGAACTTTATCCTGTGAGCTATTGACCATTCAGATTGTTTATTAAATCAATCATAGCAACATATATTTACACAGTGTACAAAAGGATTATTCCACAGCATTTCCCCCTTTTTATCTCTTTAAAATGGAAGGTTTTAACTTTAACATAGTAAAATTATATACAACAAAACAAGTACCAAGTAAGAATTATACTTACAGTATCCAGTCTATTTGTATTTGGCAAAATTAGAGAAAATACTCTACATCTATCTTATCTTGTCCAGTCTATTAAAGTTTTATACCTGACAAACTTTCCTGTGAAGCGGGGAATTCTGAAGGACTGTCCTACCTTGTCTTGACAAAGTTTGGCAGTCACCTTTCTTGCCTCCTGCTGGTCCAGTTTGGATAGTACATTGTCAACAATTGAGTCAAAGGGCAGTTTTTTTGCCCACATGGCTAGCTTTCACCATAAAGAAATCAAACTCTATATGGAGTTTCTTCAATGCCCATCATTTTCTCTATTTAGATTGGTGCTGCCAGGAGCAGATGTGCCTCATTCTCATGAAAAGCCTTAGGTTATTATACATGATAAATGTCATACTCTGTAGGTCTTTGGAGTGTCTGAAGACCATCTATCTAAATAGATCTGTTTATGACCTTGAAAACATACCTAATATGACTGCAAGTTTGACTATTATAGATGACTATTAATCTGCATTTCTCAATTTTAAAATGAGCTTCATAAACATAATACCTTAAACAAGAGTAGAAGCATACATACAGTATAACAAAATTAACTTTAAATTTGTATCAATCAACTGAATCCATACCAATATAAAATATTTTGAGACTAGTATTTGCTATTTTGGTTTAAAAGTAAATTCAATAATCTACCCCTTTATCTTATTATTTCTATATCCCCCATTTTTCTTTTCAAAAAGAGATCCTTGAATCTAATCTCCTTTGTTCAACTTTTTCCCTGACCATTACCAATACTAATTTGTAGACAACTCCTCTTAAATGATAATAAATATCCATAACCCATCTTTTGGGAATGTGGGCATAGTTCCATAGACTTCCTCCTGTTGTTTGTGGGTGCTATAATCTTTGGGGGATCTTGAGAAAATTTAGGATTATGGTCAAGTCCTGACTGGAGTATTCTGTGAGGCTGTATCATCTCAGCCAGCAGCCTTGAAGCTGTTCTGTTCCTCAGAATTCTGAGGAAACTGTAACAGAGGTATTTTGAAATGTTGGATCATTTGGGCCATCCATTTTCATTGGTGTTTGATCTCCTTGTTCTGAAAATACATAAAAATTTAAAGGTAACATACACATTTGCATCAGTATAAATATAGACTGTGTTTTGCACAGAAGTCAACCAAAGATGATATTTTGTTACGTGTTTGAGCAGGCAAAATATACATTACATGTCTTGTAGTTCTTTTACTTTCATTTCTTTATGTCTTCCATCAGGATTTCAGGGGTCTTCCTGAATCAAAACTGATTTTTTAAAATCTGGAATAAATCCACAGCCTGTCATTTCCTGTGGAAATAAAAGTATAACTTCTCCCCCAAAGTAACACATGTTTTGACTTAAATTTTTAAGTCAAGGTATTTTTTAAACGTATAGGTTGGTTGAATCTAGCAGTTTTCACAATCCAGTGTCTCTTAGCAGCCAAAAATCTAAAGACAACACAAGAACATACAAGATCCAAACTCTCTGTATTTCCAATCTTTACATGGCTTATTATATTTTTTATTACTCTATTCCTTTTTAAGGACTTTCTCTATGCTTTTTCTTTTCTCTCCCAAGCCTATGTACATTTTTAAACATACTGTAACCCATTTAGGGTTTTTTCTGTCTGAATCTGTCTTTTCTATGTATCTGTAACCTTTTCTGCTTACAAGAGCAAAAGCTCTAAACCCACTACACAGCAAGAAGCTGGAAAATGCCTCTCTGTACTGCAGCCCCTGTGAGAGACTGTTGGAATCCTCCATGTGGCTTAGCATGTTGAAAGTTGCCAGGAGATGCACTTAAGACTAGGAAGTCATATCTGGCTACATTTCTGTGCATTTAGAACTGTTTTGAAAGACCTTCTCAGGCTTTAGGTGGGTGTACTTGATCCTGAAAGTGGGGCACCATTTGTTGGTGGAGATTTCCTATCTAGCAACTGCACTCAAATAACCACTCAGAGGCTTAATATTAATTACAAATGGTTTACCAATAGCTCAGTCTTACTACCAACTAGCTCTTACATTTTAAGTTAACCCATATTTTTATTTACGCTCTGACATGTGGCAGTATCTTTATTAGCATGGCAAGTTCATCTCCCTCTGCATCTGGCTGGTGACTCCTGCTATGAGATGGCCTTTCTGTATGCTATGAATATGTGTTGCTCTCATTGGTTGATTAATAAAGCTGTTTGGCCAATGGTAAGGGAGAATAAGGTTAGGCAGTACATTCAAACTGAAGATGGAGATGAAGAAGGGTGGTGTCTAGGCAGATGCCAGCTCGTCTCTCAAGGAGTAACATGCAAGTAGACCGATAATGCCCATGGCCATGTGGCAATAATAGAGTAATAGAAATTGATTAATTTAAGATGAAAGAGCTATCTATCAAGAAGCCTGAGGCACAGACAAAGCAGTTTGTAATTATTATAAGCCTCTATGTGTTTACATGGGACCAAGCGGCTGCAGGACACAGGAAAACTTTCAGCTATAGATTTTCTGACTCTGTCCTTCCCGATCCCACCCTTCTCAGTTTGGTTTTCCCACCTAACTTTTTCTTGTTCAGCTATTGGCCAGTCAGCTTGTTTATTAAACCAATCATAGTGACATATATTCACACAGTGTACAGGAGGATCATTCCACAGCACTGGGCCTTTTTTGGTTGGGAGACTTTTAATAACTGCTTCTATTTCCTTAGGGGTTATAGGTCTATTTAGATTGTTTATCTGATCTTTATTTAAGGTTGGTAAGTGGCATCTATGGAGAAAATGGTCCATTTCTGTGGTGATATTTTATTTGTGATCTAACAAATAAAGTTTGCCTGAAGATCAGAGTGTGGAACTAAGCCACTAGTTAACCATAGGGACCACGCAGTGGTGGCACACACCTTTAATCCCAGCATTCCGGGAGGCAGAGGCAGACAGATCTCTGTGAGTTCAAGGCCACCCTGACCTACACAAGATTGATTCAGTCAAACAAGAAACAGAGCCAGGCAGTGGTGGCACGCACATTTAATTCCAGCACCTGGGATCTCATGCCTTTGCTCCCAGTACTTGGGAGGCACACACCCCTTTAATCCCAGCATTAGGGAGGATGAAACAAGAAGTGATATGGCTGGGCGGAGAAAAGGAGTATAAGGCAGGAGGAGACAGGAACTCAGTCTCTTTTCAGGCTGAGGATTTCGTAGAGGTAAGAACTCTAGTGGTTGGCTGCTCTGATTCTCTGATCTTTCAGCTTTCACTCTGATATCTGACTCCAGGTGTTTATTAATAAGACCAATTAGGATTCATGTTACATATTTCTTTTAGATTTTCCAATTTTGTGAAGTACAGGTTTGTTGTTGAACTTTCTCTTTTATTATCATTTTAATTTTATAATTTAATTTAATTTTACATAACAGCCACGGATTCCCCTGTCCTCCCTCCTCCCGCCCACTCCCCCCCAATTTACCCCCCATTCCCATCTCCTCCAGGGCAAGGACTCCCCTGGGGATTCAGCTCAGCCTGGTAGATTCAGTGGAAGCAGGTCCAGTGCCCTCCTCCCTTCAACCAGGCTGAGCAAAGTGTCCCAGCATAGGCCCCAGGCTCCAAAAACCCAGCTCATGCACTAAAGACAGGTCCTGGTTCCACTGCCTGGGGGCCTCCCAAACAGTTCAAGCTAATCAACTGTCTCACTTATCCAGAGGGCCTGATCCAGTTGGGGACTCCTCAGCTATTGGTTCATAGTTCATGTGTTTCCACTAGTTTGGCTATTTGTCCCTGTGTTTTTTCCAATCATGGTCTCAACATCTCTTACTCATACAATCTCTCCTCTTTCTCACATATTGGACTCCTGGAGCTCTACCTGGCCTGGGGCCTGGCTGTGGATCTCTGCATCTGCTTCCATCAGTCACTGGATGAGAGTTCTATCATGATAGTTAGGATGTTCGGCCATCAGATCACCAGAGTAGGTCAGCTCGGGCTTCCTCTCGACCATTGCCAGTAGTCTATTGTGGACGTATCTTAGTGGATTTCTGGGGACCTCTCTAGCACTTTGCTTCTTCCTATTCCCATGGGGTCTTCATTTATCATGGTCTCTCTTTCCTTGTTCTCCCTCTCTGTTCTTGATTTAGCTGGGATCTTCCGCTCCCCTAAGCTCTCTTTCCGCCGACCCTTGCCCTTCATTACCCCACCTCATGTCCAGTTTGCTCATGTAGATCTCATCCATTTCTCTGTTGTTGGGTGATCCCTGTGTCTTTTTTAGGGTCCTCTTTACTAGGTAGCCTCCCTGGAGTTGTGAGTAGCAGTCTAGTCATCCTTTGTTTTATATCTTGTACCCACCTATGAGTGAGTACATACCATGTTTGTCTTTCTGAGTCTGGGTTACCTCACTCAGGATGATATTTTGTAGATGTAACCAACCGTCTTATTAAATAAGAAACACAGAGCCAATGTAAGGATGAAAGCCCAAGAGGTCAGAGCTAAGAGTCTTACCACTTTCCACCAGCTAGCCTCTCCCGCCAAGAGACCTCTCCGAAAAGGAAGTACTTCCTGTGCGTTCGCTTTTAAATAAGAGTTCTGTTCTGCCTTCTCATTGGTTGTAAACCCAACTACGTGACTGCCTCGTCGCTGCCTCTCTGTACAGACCTCCAAGTCTTCTATGGTTGGTATTGAGATTAAGGGCGTGTGTCTCCAATGCTGGCTGTATCCTTGAACACACAGAGATCTACCTAGTTCTGCTTACCAAGTGCTGGGATTAAAGGCGTGGACCACCACCGCCCTGGCTTTCGCTATGGCTTGCTAATAGCTCTGACCCCTAGGCAACTTTATTTATTAACATACAAATAAAATCACATTTCAGTACAATTAGAATACCACTATAATATTTTCTAGTTCCATCCATTTGCCTGCAAACCTCATGATGTCATTGTTTTTCTCTGCTGAGTAGTACTCCATTGTTTATATGTACCACATTTTATTTATCCATTCTTCAGTTGAAGGGCATCTAGGTTATTTCCAGGTTCTGGCTATTGCAAACAATGCTGCTATGAACATAGTTGAGGATGTGCCCTTGTGGTATGATTGAGCATTCCTTGGGTATATGCCCAAGAATGGTATAGCTGGGTCTTGGGGGAGATTGATTCCCAATTTTCTAAGAAAGTGCCATATTGATTTCCAAAGTGGTTGTACAAGCTTGCATTCCCACCAACAGTGGAGGAGAGTTCCCCTTGCTCCACATCCTCGCCAGCATAAGCTGTCTTCAGTGTTTTTGATCTTAGCCATTCTGACAGGTGTAAGGTGGTATCTCAGAGTCATTTTGATTGGCATTTCCCTGATGATTAGGGATGTTGAGCAATTCCTTAAATGTCTTTCAGTCATTTGAGCTTCCTCTGTTGACAATTATCTGTTTAGCTCTATAGCCCATTTCTTAATTGGACTGTTGGGCATTTTGATGTCTAATTTACTGAGTTCTTTATATATTCTGGAGATCAGCCCTCTGTCAGATGTGGGGTTGGTGAAGATCTTTTCCCATTCTGTAGGCTGTCACTTTGTCTTGTTGACCATGTCCTTTGCTCTACAAAAGCTTCTTAGTTTCAAGAGGTCCCATTGATTAATTGTTTCTCTCAGTGTCTGTGCTACTGGTGTTATATTTAGGAAGTGATATCCGGTGCCAATGCATTCAAGACTACTTCCTATTTTCTCTTCTATCAGGTTCAGAGTAACTGGATTTATGTTGAGGTCTTTGATCCACTTGGACTTAAGTTTTGTGCACGGTGACAGATATGGATCTATTTGCAGCCTTCTACATGTTGACATCCAGTTATGCCAGCACCATTTGTTGAAGATGCTTTCTTTTTTCCATTGTACAGTCTTGGCTTCTTTGTCAAAAATTATATGTTCATAGGTGTGTGGATTAATGTTAGGGTCTTAATTCGATTCCATTGGTCCGCATGTCGGTTTTTATGCCAGTACCAAGCTGTTTTTATTACTGTAGTTCTATAGTAGAGCTTGAAGTCAGGGATCATGATGCCTCCAGAGGTTGTTTTATTGTACAGGATACTTTTGGCTATCCTGGGTTTTTTGTTTTTCCATATGAAGTTGAGTATTGTTCTTTCCAGGTCTGTGAAGAATTGTTTTGGTATTTTGATGGGGATTGCATTGAATCTGTAGATTGTTTTTGGTAAGATTGCCATTTTTACTATGCTAATCCTGCCTATCCATGAGCATAGGAGATCTTTCCATTTTCTAACATCTTCTTCAATTTCTTTTTTCAGGGACTTAAAGTTCTTGTCATACAGGTCCTTCACTTGCTTAGTAGAGTTACCCCAAGGTATATTATATCATTTGTGGCTATTGTAAAGGGTGATGTATCTCTGATTTCCTTCTCAGCCTGTTTGTCAATTGTATATAGGAGGGCTACTGATTTTTTTGAGTTAATCTTGTATCCTGCTACATTGCTGAAGGTGTTTATAAGCTGTATGAGCTCTTTGGTCAAATTTTTGGGGTCACTCATGTATACTATCATGTCATCTGCAAATAGCGAAAGCTTGACTTCTTTCTTTTCAATTTGTATCCCTTTGATCTCCTTATGTTGTCTTATCACTCTGGCTAGAACTTCAAGTACTATATTGAATAAATATGGGGAGAGTGGACAGCCTTGCCTTGTTCCTGATTTTAGTGGAATCGCTTTGAGTTTCTCTCCATTTAATTTGATGTTGGCTGTTGGCTTGCTGTAAATTGCCTTTATTATGTTTAGGTATGTTCCCTGTATTCCTGATCGCTCCAAGACCTTTACCACGAAGGAGTGTTGGATTTTGTCAAATGCCTTTTCAGCATCTAGTGAGATGATTATGTGGCTTTTTTCTTTCAATTTGTTTATATGGTGTATTACATTGACAGACTTTCCTATGTTGAACCACCCTTGCAACCCTGGGATGAAGCCTACTTGATCATGGTGGATAATTGTTTTGATGTGTTCTTGGAGTCTGTTTGCCAGTGTTTTATTGAGTATTTTTGCATCAATGTTCATGAGGGAGATTGGTCGGTAGTTCTCTTTCTTTGTTGCATCTTTGTTTGGCTTGGGAATCAGGGTAATTGTAGCCTCATAGAAGGAGTTTGGTAATGTTCCTTCTGTTTCTATTGTGTGGAACAATTTAAGGAGTATTGGTATTAACTCTTCTTTGAAGATCTGGTAGAATTCTGCACTGAAACCATCTGGTCCTGGGCTTTTTTTGGTTGGGAGACTTTTAATGACTGATTCTATTTCCTTCGGATTTATTGGACTATTTAAATAGTTTATCTGGTCTTGATTTAACTTTGGTATGTGGTACCTATCCAGAAAATTATCCATTTCTTTTAGATTTTCCAGTTTTGTGGAGTACAGGTCTTTCAAGTATGACCTGATGATTTTCTGGATTCATTGTTAGTTGTTATATCTCCCTTTTCATTTCTGATTTTGTTAATTTGGATGCTCTCTCTCTGCCTTTTGGTTAGTTTGGATAAAGGCTTGTCTATCTTGTTGATTTTCTCAAAGAACCAACTCTTTGTTTCATTAATTCTTTGTATTGTTCTCTTTGTTTCTATTTTATTGATTTCAGCTCTCAATTTGCTTATTTCTTGGCACTTATTCTTCCTGAGTGACTTTGCTTCTTCTTGTTCTAGAGCTTTTAGATGTGCTGTTAAGTCACTAGTGTGAGATTTCTCCAACTTCTTTATGTGGGCATTTAGTGCTATGAATTTCCCTCTTAGCACTGCTTTCATAGTGTCCCATAAGTTTGGGTATGTGGTATATTCATTTTCATTGATCTCTAGGAAGTCTTTAATTTCTTTTTTTTATTTCTTCCTTAACCCATTGGTGATTCAGTTGAGCATTATTCAGTTTCCAGGAGACTGTAGGCTTTCTGTAGTTTTTGTTGTTGTTGAAATCTAACTTTAAACCATGGTGGTCTGATAGAACACAGGAGGTTATTCCAATTGTTTTGTATCTGTTGAGATTTGCTTTGTGGCCAAGTATGTGGTTGATTTTAGAGAAGGTTCCATGGGGTGGTGCTGAGAAGAAGGTGTATTCTTTTTTTTTTTAAGATTTATTTATTTATTATATATACAGCATTCTGCCTGCATGTATGTCTGCAGGCCAGAAGAGGACACCAGATCTCATTATAGATGGTTGTGAGCCACCATGTGGTTGCTGGGGATTGAACTCAGGACCTCTGGAAGAGCAATCAGTGCTCTTATCCACTGAGCCATCTCTCCAGCCCAGTATATTCTTTTTTGTTAGGATGGAATGTTCTGTAGATATCGATTAAGTCCATTGAGTCATAACATCAGTTAAGTCCTTTATTTCTCTGTTAAGTTTTGATTTGGCAGATCTCTCCTATGGTCACAGTGTGGTGTTGAAGTCTCCCACTATCAATGTGTGGGGTTTTATATGTGATTTAAGCTTTAGTAATGTTTCTTTTACATATGTGGGTGCCCTTGTGTTTGGGGCATAAATGTTCAGAATTGAAACTTCATTTTGGTGGATCTTTCCTGCGATGAGCATGTAATGCCCTTCTTGATCTCTTTTGATTGATTTTAGTTTGAATTCTATCTTGCTGGATATTAGGATGGCTACACCCACTTGCTTCTTAAGACTGTTTGATTGGAAAGACTTTTCCCAGCCTTTTATTCTTAGGTAGTGTCTATCTTTGAATTTGAGGTGTGTTTCTTGTACGCAGCAGAAAGATGGGTCCTGCTTTCGTATCCATTCTGTTAGCCTGTGTCTTTTTATAGGTGAATTAAGTCCATTGACATTAAGGGATATTAATGACCAGTGATTGTTCATTTCTGTTATTTTTTGGTGGTAGTGTGTGTGTACTTCTCTTCTTTGGGGTTTACTGGTGTGGTGTTACCTATTGCCTGTGTTTTCATGGTTGTATCTGACTTCCTTAGGTTGGAATTTTCCTTCTAGTGCTTTCTGTAGGGCTGGATTTGTGGATAAGTATTGTTTAAATCTGGCTTTGTCTTGGAATGTCTTGTTCACTCTATCTATGATGATTGAAAGTTTTGCTGGGTATATTAGTCTAGGCTGGCATTCATGGTCTCTTAGTGTCTGCATTACATCTGTCCAGGTCCTTCTGTCTTTCAAAGTCTCCATTGAGAAATCAGGTGTTTTTCTGATGGGTTTGCCTTCATAAGTCACTTGGCCTTTTTCCTTTGCCGCTCTTCATAATCTTTCTTTATTCTGTACATTTAGTTGTTTAATTATTATGTGGCAAAGGGACATTTTTGGGGAGTGTCTAGTCTGTTTGGTGTTCTATAGGCTTCTTGTATCTTCATAGGCATTTCCTTCTTTAAGTTGGGAAAGTTTTCTTCTATGATCTTGTTGAATATATTTTCTGTGCCTTTGAGTTGGTTCTTTTCCTTCCTCTATCTCTATTATTCTTAGGTTTGGTCTTTTCATGGTGTCCCAGATTTCTTGGACATTTTGTATTGTAATTTTTTGGCATTGGTATTTTCTTTGACTGACAAATCCATTTCCTCTATTGTATCCTCTACACCAGAGATCCTCTCATCCATCTCTTGTATTCTGTTGGTTATACTTGCATCTGTGCTTCCTCTTTGTTTACTCAGATTTTCTATTTCCAGCATTCCCTCTGTTTGTGTCTTCTTCCTTGTTTCTATTTCCCTTTTCAGGTCTTGGACTGTGTCCTTCAGCTGTTTCATTGCTTTTTCATGGTTTTCTTTAAGGGATTTATTGTTTTCTTCTGCTTTATTTGTTTTTTCTTCTAGTTTTTTTTAATAGAGTTTTTCCCATTTTTTGTTTGACTTTTCATTTTATTGATTTCCTCCACTTTTGTGTTTATCTTTTTCTCAATTTCATTTTTGATTTTTTCTTGAAAGGCCTCTAGCATCTTCACGATGCTACTCTTAAGGTTTCTTTCTTCTGCTTCTTCCACTTTGTGATGTTCAGGTCTTGCTGTTGGAGGAGGGCTAGGTTCTGGTGGTACTGTATTGCTCTTTATGTTGTTTTATGTACTTCTGCCTTGATGTCTGCCCATCTCCTCGTGGATTCGTTCTTGGTCTTATCAGGGCTCTTGGTCCAGTCAGAACTGACAGATTCGGCATTTCAGGATGCCTCTCTTGGTCCAATGAGAGGTAGTGGATTCTACTTCTCAGAAAGCCACTTTTGGTCTAATCAGGGTTGGCAGATTCCCTGTCTCCTGAGTTTACTCTTGGTCCAATGACGGCTCTTTGTCCAATGAGAGCTCTCTCTTTCTCTGGGCCAGATGGGAGCTCTCTGGGCTGGATGGGAGCTCTCTGGGCCTGATGAGACCTCTCTGGGCCAGATGGCAGCTCTCTGGGTCAGATGGGAGCTCTCTGGGCCAGATGGGAGCTCTGGGCCAAAAGGGAGCTGGGGGCTGCTCTCTAAGTCTCAGGAAGGGGCGGGGGTCTCGGGGGGATGGGTGTGGGGGCAGGGCGTGTAGATTGCAGGTTCCCCTCGGGGGTCTTGGAGAAGGAGAACCTTCCCATGGGAGCCCTGCCTGCTGGCCAACAACTGGGGCCAAGTCGGGCGGGTCTTTCCTGGCAAGGGCTGGGGCCCAGGGATGGGACCTAGGGGCAGGCCTCCCTGGGTATGACCCCAGTCACTCACCTCTGGGCTGGATGGGAGCTCTGGGCCGGATGGGAGCTGGGGGCTGGTCTCCAATTCTCAGGAAGTGTTGGGGGTCTTGGGCAGATGGGTGTGGGGGCAGGGCGTGTAGATCGCAGGGTCTGCTGGGTGGTCTTGGAGAAGGGGAACCTCTGTTGGACTTTCTTTTGGGACTGCCAGCCCCCAAATAATGAGACAGAGACTTATTATCAATTATGAAAGCTTGGCCTTTAGCTTGGGCTTATTCACAATTAGCTCTTATAACTTATCTTAACCTGCTTCTATTAAACCATGTTCTTGTAGCATGACTCTTTAAGTCTTATTAATAAAATCAAACCCGAGGCCAGTTATTGGGGTGAACACTGGAAGGTCAGAGAGACAGAATAAGCCACAGCTATCTCACCTCGCTGGGTCCTCAGCTGGTCTTGTTTCCTCAGACTGGATGCCCCGAGCCCTCATCCAGAATGGGTCTCAGCTGAACTGCTGCTAGAAGCCTGAAAGCTTAACCAGCCACATTCTTCTCCAGGCCAAAGGCTTCTCCAGGCCAAAGGCCTCTCCAGGGCAAAAGCCTCTAGTTTCTGTGATTACTCCAAACCACAGAGGAGGCACAAAAAAAAAAAAAAAAAAAAAAAAAAAGTCTGCAGGGAACCATGACCACGCCTAACAGCGACTTTGAAATCTACAAAAAGGTGACGGAATCCCACAATGATGATTCTACAAGGACTATGATAAAGCCATTATGCTGATTAACACCAAGGAAAGATTGACTTTGGAGTACAAATTGTTTAGGACAATTTTGAGATGGCTGGCTGAGATGATCCAGCCTGACAGACTACTCAAACAAGGACTTGTGACAAGCCCTGAACTTTCCTTTTATGCAGAGACTAGACAAATGATACAGGACTTGACAATTAACCCAAAATTTTCTTCTCAAGATTCCCTAAAGATATCTTCACCCCCAGAAAGAAAAAAGAAAAAGAGAAAATAGATATGAGATAGATCATCGAATCTACTCTGAGAAAAAAGATAAAGAAAAATAGGATAAACAGGTAGATCACTGAATCTACACTGAAAAGAAAAAGGAGAAGATATAAAAATGACAAAAGGTAGACTACTGAATGTATTATGAAAAGAAAAAAGAGAGAATATGGATATGATAAGATAAAAAGGGAGATTATGGAATCTACTTTTAAAAAAGGAACTACTTGTTTTAAGTAAGATAAGTAATGAAAATTTTTTTGTCTGAATTTGTCAAATGTTACTGGACTGGACATTGTTAATATATAATGGAGTTTTTCATCTGAATCTGTCAAATGTTAACGGACTAGACATTGCTAATGTAATCTTGACTATATATATTGTATATACTTATAGGATATAATTTTTCTTGTATTAGTTATAAGCTTTTTTAATTTTAGACAAAAAGAGAGGAAATGTGGGGGTATTGTGTTCCCCAAAATATTGTGTATGCTAATAAACTTATCTGGGGTCAGAGAACAGGACAGCCACAATATTAAACATGAGGATAGGCAGTGGTAGCATACGCCTTTAATCCTAGCATTCCAGAGGCAGAAATTCATGTGTTCAAGGATACACCCAAGCATGGTGACCCACGCCTTTAATCCCAGAAAGTCAGCCTTTAATCCCAGGGAGTGGTGGAAAGCAGAAAGATATATAAGGCGTGAGGACCAGAAACTAGAGGCTTTTGCCCTGGAGAGGCCTTTGGCCTGGAGAAGCCTTTGGCCTGGAGAAGAATGTGGCTGGTTGATTCTTCAATATGCTGAGCCTTTAACTGCTCTTCTACCAGCTCTTCTAAAGCCTGGAGTTTCTCTGTTGTTAAAGGCCATTGCTGAACCCATACAGGCTTGTCTGTTAACCATTTTAAAGGTAGAGCTGTTGGTGTCTTTGGAAGATCATCAGTTGTTGTGTCCTGTTCTTGTATAATATGGATGGTTGGTGACCACTCAGAATGATGCCTTCTAATATTTCTCTCAGAAGCATGTGCTAGTTTAGTATTTGTTTCTGAGACTGGAGGGATGTTAATCTGAGTATTCCATTGTTGCAACAGGTCTCGACCCCACAGGTTCATAGCTATGTTAGCCACATATGGCTTTAATTTACCTCTCTGTCCTTCTGGGCCTATACATTCGAGCCATCTTGCACTCTGCTTTACTTGAGATAATGTCCCAATTCCTAACAGTTGAACGTTTACCTCCTGAAGAGGCCAAGTTGGATGCCAAAATTCTGGTGCAATTATAGTAACGTCCGCACCTGTGTCTACCAAACCAGACAACAAAACACCATTAATTTTTATCGTTAATTTTGGTCTTTGTTCATTAATAGAAGTTTGCCAAAAAATTTTCTTGAATTTTCCTGAATTTTCTATTCTCTCTGTTCCATCATCCTGACCAGCTTGATTTATTTCAATAGGCATTTGGTTATTTAATCGCTCTGAGCAGGGATTTCCTGTACTACTGCAGGAAAGGTTTGAACTGTATTTGCTGTGGGGGCCTCTAAGAGGCCCCTCTGGGAGTTTCCCGAAGACTGAGGCAGAGGATTACCTTGTCTGTCCCTTGTTGATCTACATTCATTGGTCCAGTGTTTTCCCTTACCACATCTTCTGCATACTCCAGAAGGAAGGGGCATTCTGTTACCATTGTTCCTTGAAGAAACATTGTTCCTAGGAATGACCTGTTTACAGTCCCTTTTCAAATGTCCTTGCTTTCCACATCCAAAACATCTAACATTCCTCAAACCTTTTGAAATTGTTTCTCCTATCCACATATCATCATGCTCATGAGCCTCCACATTAACTGTGTCTCTAATCCAATCTTCCAAGGGTGCAGATCTTGCCTTTAATGGTCTGATTATTCTTTTGCATGCTGCATTCGCGTTCTCAAAGGCCAAAGATTCAATTATTATCCGACTAGCTTCTGAATCGGTGACCATTCTCTTTACTGCTGAAGCCAGTCTTTGTAAAAAATCTGTGTAATCTCTAAAAAAAGGCCATGTGCCTTTTTACGTCTTCTCTATTCTGTATATCTGACTGCTTCCATGTCTGGTTGGCATCTTCTGCATGTCTAGATTCATCCCTAATTTCTCTCTCTGCCTAAAAGTCATGCCTAACTTCTCCTGCCTAGCTATTGACCACTCAGCTTTTTATTAAACCAATCACAGTGACACATCTTCACACATATGATAAAATATCCTGCAAAACAAGTTTTTAAAGTATGACATAATGATTCTTTGGGTTTCCTCAGTGTCTACTGTTAATGTCTGTCTTTTTGCTTCTGATTTTGTAATTTGGGTATTCTCTCTCTTTCTATTAGTTAGTTTGGATAAATGTTTGTCTATCTTGTTGATTTCTTCAAAGAACCAACTCTTTGTTTCATGGATTCTTTGTATTGTTCTCCTTGTTTCTATTTTATTGATTTCCTCTCTCAGTTTGATTATTTTCTGCCATCTACTCCTCTTGGATATGTTTACTTCTTTTTGTTCTAGAGCTTTCAGGTGTACTATTAAGCTATTTTGAGATCTCTCCAATTTCTTTATGTAGGCATTTAGTGCTATGAAGTAACCTCTGCAGTACTTTCATTGTGTCCCCTAAGTTTGGGTATGTTGTGCATTCATTTTCATTGAATTTTAGGAAGTCTTTAACATCTTTATTTCTACCTTGACCCAGTAGTCATTCAGTAGAGAGTTGTTTAGATGTCATGAGTTTGTAGGCTTCCTATTGTTGTTGAAATCCCACTTTAATCTGTGGTGGTCTGATAGAATACAGGAGGTTATTTCAATTTTCTTGCATCTGTTGAAACTTCCTCTGTGACCAAGAAAGTAATCAATGTCATAGAAAGTTCTGTGAAGTGTGGAGAAGAAGGTCTGTACTTTTGTGTTTGGATGAAATGTTCTACAGGTATCTGTTAGGTCCATCTGGTTCATAACGTCTGTTAGCTCCAATATTTCTCTGTTTAGTTTTTGTCTGGATGGCTTAACTTGTCCATTGGTGAGAGTGAGCTATTGAAGTCTCCCACTATCAATGTGTTAGGGTTGATGTGTTTAAGCTTTAATAATGTTTCTTTTACAAACATAGTTGTCCTTGCATCTGTGGTAGGATGTTTTGTATTGAAATGTCATCCTTGTGGATTTTTCCTTTATTGAGTATGAAGTGTCCTTCTCCATCTCTTTTGATTAATTCGGTTGGAAGTCTATTTTGTTAGATATTAGAGTAGCTATCCCAGCTTGCTTTGTGGGTCCATTTGCTTGGACAGTCTTTTTCTAACCAATTTGTCTGAGGTAATGCATATCTTTGATGTTGAGGTGTGTTTCTTGTATGCAGCAAAAGACTGGTTCTTGGTTTTGCATCCATTCTGCTAGCCTCCCTCTGTCTTTTTATTCATGAATTGAATCCATTTTAATTGAATGATATCAATGATAATGATTGTTAATTACTGTTATTTTATTATTCTGGGTTTTGAATGTGTGTGTGTTTCCCTTCTTTTGATTTTGCTTGTATGAGATCATATATTTCCTGTGTTTTGATGGGTGTAGTTATTCTCCTTGGGGTATATTTTTCCATCTAGTACCTACTGTATGGGTAGATTTGTGGATAGATACTGTTTAAATTTGACTTTGTCATGGATTATTTTGTTTTCTCCATTTATGTTGATTGCAAGTTTTTCTGGGTATAGTAGTCTGGGTTGGCATCTGTGGTCT
>CABHPH010147839.1:0-39661 GCA_902168325.1 Peromyscus nudipes | reverse complement strand
AGGTTTTTTGAGACAGGGTTTCTCTGTGTAGCTTTGCGCCTTTCCTGGAACTCACTTGGTAGCCCAGGCTGGCCTTGAACTCACAGAGATCCGCCTGGCTCTGCCTCCCGAGTGTTGGGATTAAAGGCGTGTGCCACCACCGCCCGGCTTCTTATCTTTCTTAAAAAGATGTCTCTACTTTATTTTTTTTTTTTTTAAACTCTGGCAAGTGACCCATGGAGAATTCAGTGGAACCCTCCATAGCTCTCAGAACTCTCCAGGGCTCTGCCATGCCCACTGCATCTGTGTTTGATTCCTAACTCCATTTCCTGAGCTAGGGCAGATGAACCCTGGTCTGCTTAGATTCCCTCCTTGCATTGTAGCCTGAACATCATTTTAAAGTAACAAGCTTGGCAGTTTAGTGATCACACAATTCATTTACAATGACTCTCTTTGAGACCATTGCCCTTTATTGCTTGAAGTTCACTATCTTGAAAATAATTCTTATCTTGTGTTTTGTCTATCTATTGCTAATTGGAAGGTAAATTGCTCTTATTACTTAATTCTTGGCTAAAAGAATGAATATAGTTCCTGTTAGCTTTTTTCTAAAGTAGAATTGATCAGGCAATACCAATTTTTTTCTTAGAAATACAAAGGACCTAGAAGAAATAAATAAGCAAAGGACAGAAAATTTAACATCTTGTGAAGGAACAAAGAGGATTTGCATCCTGTTCAAACCTCCATATTAAGATGTAATAGTACTCATACCAGGATCAACGGCAAGGCCAATAAAATTTATACAATGTCTCAAGTAGACACATGTTTATATGTTTAATGGATTTTTACTCACATTTTCCAGTGTACCCTATAGTATTGTTGACAGTCCCATGACATACAATAAATGTCTGAAGGTTATTCTTGCTTAACAGAAATGTGTCCTTTAACAGCTATCTTCCCAATCCTCCAAAGTTTCCAAGAACCCTGTTTCTCTCTCTAACCCCATGAATTTGTTTTTAATGTATTCTGCAGATATATGACATAATACAGTGTTTGCCTCTCTTTGGTTTATTTCACTTAACATGATGTCTTTGGGTTCCCATAACTTTTGTTTATTTGAGTTTAATGTTGGTATATTTACCATATTAAAAATAATCTGGAGGCAGGTTATGGTAGTACATGCCTATAACCTCAGCAACTAGGAGGACAATGCAGGAGCATCTAGGGTTCCAGATCAGCTTTGACTTTATAGTAAGATCTTGTCTCAAATGAACAAGCAAAACAACACAAAAATTATGGAATTTTTTGTAAGTTTATTTATTCAAAATAACAATGTAAGTCACTTACTCTTCTGTTTCATCCTTTAAAATGAACCATATGTTCCAAAATCAAAAGGTATTTGTAAGAAAGTTGGGCTTGCTTAAATTCCTCCAGTCTCTTAAGGTCAAATTTAATGGGCACAGCTGCAGACTCCTTGTCTCCTGTAAACCACTGTGCCGTCAGATGCACACCATCTATCCTCCGGAAAATTCCACTCGGCACTGCTAGAGGATCTCTGCCCTGCTAGAGAATATGTCTGAAAGAGACAAATAGCATCTTAGTGTTATTTTGAAAGCAGCCTTGTTTCGTGAACTTGTGAAAGGGACTGACTTGGGGGGCCATACTTCTATGGACCTGGTTCCTTCTGTCCCCTCATTCCCCACTTCCAGGTGAGGAATGACTGCTGTCTGTGAGGCGAAAGTTGTGCCATTCAATCTTGTGTCTTCCGGTCTTCTCCTGTGAGAAGCACTCTGTCTTCAGGTAGCACACTTCCTGCTCTCTTTGCTATAAATTCCCAGCATAGACTAGAGGAATTCTGGGTTAGTTCTGGAATCTAGTGTTGTGCAGCCCTGGTTGCCACATTCCTTACCATTAGAGATAGGGTATTTTGATTTGCTTGAAATCTGACTTCTGTGCTTGTCTCTTAGTTTATTAAACTTAGATAAGGAACAGAATAATACTACTAAGCTTACTCAAAACTCCTACATTAGCCCTTTTAAGTAAGATAGAATAAAATGTAGATGAAGAGTTCAACTAACAAGCCTTGAAAATACATGTTACTGACTGAAAAATAATTATTTCTTGTATTGTATCTTCTCTTGATAGTTAGCAGCCCTTCGCATCATGGGGCTCTTTCTGCATGTTCCCTTTTTTAATGTTTTGACTGATGTAACAAACTCCAGTTACAGAGCCAATACCATGAAGAAATTCTCTGCTGAATGCTTTACCTATATGGATTTTTCTCATCCTCAAACTCAGAGAATACACAGAAGTGCCCTGACCCAAGTGTGATTTTCAGTAAGAAACATCGAAGTCCTGGGCCCACAGGGCACCTTTCTTCCCTGACTTCAGGGGACTCCCCACAGAGTTTCTATCAAGGGGGAGGATTTCTCTAATTTTCTACTTTCTTTTTTAATATGTTCCTGAACTCAGGAGTCACTTTTCCCACACTTAGTCACTGTGTGAACTCTAAATGAAGTTTTCAAGTCTTTCAGGGCAAAGATCCCATGTCATCTTTCTGTGACAGCACCCATCATACCCCATGTTCTGCTAAATAAATTATTCTCCTTAATGATGGTCACAGTAAAACAGATAGAAAATCTGGAGAAACTAATGTTACCCAGCACATCATGCCAAAAGCCCATTCTATTATTTGTAGCTTAATTTGTCTCTTAAATGAAACAGACCCATATTGCCTACATTCATTCATTTGAAAAATATGACAATCTTTTCCTGCAGCAATTTCTTTGGGCTTGCTTTATTTTTATCATTATGGCTAGATTTTTTTAAAAAAATATTTAGATTCCTTAGCTGATTCTCCATCTGAATCCTTGTGATTAATCTGTTCCCCCTAGACCCTATTGTGACAGATGGGGTGCAATGATTATTCCCCCTGCTCTTCAAAGCACACACTGCCATTTGTTGCACAGCGGACATCACTTTCCAGCCTGCTTTTAGGATGTTGCTATTCTCCCTGTGAGTCAAGACCCTTAGCACATCTGTATACAACAGGCAGAAATGCAGAGCTGTCAAAACCTTGGACACAACAGTCCAGCTCCTGACAAGCAGAGTTTTATTAGCATTGGTAATAAGACTACCTGGGTCTGTCTGCAGAGGTCTCTCAGTTTGCCATCCTTTACATTCACCACACACAGCATTCAAACCTGGCTTCTATGTGAATCAGCTTTAAAGAGGACAATGGAAACCCTCACAGTCAACTGAAATTTCAGTAGAAATCTATTCATCCTAATTAAGAGAACTCTCAGACCTGCCTCCTGGCAATTAACACAGCCCTGTGTGATCCTATTATTAAAACTGACAACAGCAATCTTAGGTTTTGCTGTCTCCTGGAGCATACCCCACATCCCCTCCAATTCTGTAGTCCAGCTCTCTTATTTCTAAATAGGTTCCCTTTGACTCGCAGCAGCAAATACTTGGGGCATTTACATTTCACTCATTATTTGTGCCGCAATAGGCAGAGCATGACCCTGTCATAAAAACAGGTCCAACTGAAAACTACTTAATAGCGCTGGTTAGAGGACTATTAGATTTCCATAAAACATACTTTGGAAGAACAAAGGAAAGAAATGGGATATTTGCATCATGGGATTATCTTGTTCTAATCTTATTTTTCATTTCTGTCAACAAAAGCTCTTTCCTAAATCAAAATTATAGGAGGTCAACTCTTGTCCACAAGAAATAGTCAGTAGAGAGAATGTTATCCTTTGCACTGGGAAGCACAAAGTGGGAATTCACAGTTTCTAATGCATTTCCCCCTGGACAATTAATACTTTGACATCTGAAGATGAGGACATTTAGAAATGGTTGGCAACTAGATTTTTTTTATGTGTGGGGGAAAAAACTCTCAAACTGAGTTTCAAAATCTCCCTTGGAGTCTTTCTTTGATCTGTCTCATTGTGTTACCTTCTATAACGTCACAGCACCACTCCTCGTATTTAAAGGGGCCAGTCTTTCCTTTTTTCAGGTCAGACGCTAATTTAGAAATGTGGTGTGAAGTGATGATGAATAATGGATGAACAGCTTTCTGAATTGGAGTCCCAGATTCTAAGGAACTTGAGAAATCTTCAAAGCCAGCTGGAATTTGTGAACTCGTGCGCCAGCAAGGACCCATCTGAGGGACTGGTTAGCCTGTCCACCTGCGTGGTGCTCCACTAGCTGCCAGCTGGATTTGTTCCTTCAGTTATAAGAACAAATGAGGTTGTTGCATGTGAAAATTGTGAAATGCCTGGTTCTAAGTCATGCTTGGGTCTAGCCATCCTGTTTTTAGTTATCTGCTAATGCACACAGCCTTGGTATGGGTTTAGAAACACATCACATTGCTTTCAGAAATCTTTGATCCACTAATAGTACTCAGCCATATCCTGTTGCTGTTCTTTATGCATTATGCTTGTGCTGGGTCATCTCTATTCTGTTCTCTTAGAGAAAGCTGTCTACTTCTTTGATAAACAAATGGCATTGAATTAAGATGTATGCTTCAAAAGACGTACAGTAGTACAAAGAAGTTGAGTAAGCACTGACCATCTGAAATTTCTTCCTGAAAAGATATTAAGTAATTTAGAAGTTTCTAACCAATGATTTTTTCTTTTTATTGTTTGATTCTGTTCTTCTGGATAAAGATTTTATGATGTTATCCTAGATATGATAAAGAAATACAGAATGAATGGTAGGTTACCTCTCTAATGATAGTGTGATTTTATATGTTTGGGTGGTCCTAGAGATTGGACCTAGGGTCTGACACATGCTAGGTGAGAGCACACTCATATTCCTAGACTCTGTCCAACTGTTGAAGGGCCCTCAAAGAGTTTTATGCTCAGTGGCTTCAAGTTATCCTACAGTGGGACTTCTGGTATCCTTTAGCCAAATGTTGTCAGTTTTCAATCTAAAAATATAGAGAATCATTTGTTAAATTTACAGGTGGTGAATGTATTAGATTGTGGAATCAGTACAAATCTCATCTTTCTAATCTGAAATCATGGACAATATCCATACAAATGAACCTTAATAGGAAAACATCTAAGAGTCTATTTCTGAACCTGCCAATAACCTCACAAGCACATCACATGGGAGGTATTTATTTCATGAAGACATGGGAAAATGGGTACCACACATTGTAGCAAGTGCAGAGTGGGCAAGAGTGGGATGGAACTGTCACAAGATGATTACAATTCTTAGATAATTTGGTTGACACTCAATGCCAAAAATGAAGAATGCTATGGTGTTCTTTTAGGTTGCTTGCGGTTTTCACAATTCATAAGAAAAGTCACAGTGTAACATGATCACATATATGGAATAAATCTACCAGCAAAATCTGGCCAGCAGCTATACAGCTTCAAGTGTTGGTAGGAGATGTCAGATAAAATAAGGAACAGAATCTTTAGATGACCTCCATGAACATAGTTTGAAGTAATGAGCAGAACTTCCGGGGGGGGGGGCTTGTTCAATTTTAGACAAGAAAGAGCTTTCTAACAAGAGTGAGAACAGATGAATACCCTGCTGTGCTGGAAATAGCCGAGCCAAGGATAACTATTATTTGATGAACTGTTACAGGGAGAAGTCAGTTGGGCAGTTGGGCTTGGTGCCTAGCTATGGCTCCTTCTCTTGACATTCCTCATAATCAGTCTTATATGGGCAATCTGTCCAAATTTAAAAAAAAACAGTAAATTTGAACCCTGTAGGAAATTATTTATTGATTGTATATTAAAAATTATGACATGGGGGTCATAGAATAGTAACTCTGAAGAATTCCTGTCTTCAGGAATTAAAGAGTGGTAGTCTTGGCTTAGACACCTTCATGATTTTAGGCTGACTTCTCAAACTGGTTAATCCGCATTAAAGGTATTTGTGTGCTAATGATCTACATTCTATCCTTAAAATCATTGTTGATTTCTTTCTACAAACTTCTATGCCTGATCAACTATGCATGATTTCACTTGATGACATAGAATATGTTTCTAATGACCTTTAGCTGACCTTAGGTCGAGAAAAAAACCATAATACATAGATGGTCTGTTTTCACAGTGGGTTTTTCACTCCCTGCCTTAAATGGACATGAGTTAAAATGTACTATTTGCTTGTTAATGATATTACAATTTCTTTGCGTATACAATAGAAAAAGACCTTGGTAAACATTAAGATATTGGGGGCTGGCATTAGTTAGCAAGAAGTAACATTGATGATATTATTCCTAGAACACGGTTCACTGCATATGTTAGAAGAAAGGAAAACAGGGTATAGAGTCAAGGTCAGAAAATGTGACAGAAATATTTAGAAGAAGTTAGCCTAAATTTCCTGATCATTAAATTTGCGTGGGGATTAGAAGTTCTTTGGAGAAGTGTTTGCTGGCTGGAGTATCATTGGAGAAGATCTGAGGAAGCTGTGTTTTTAACAAGGATCACTGGAGCAGGGGAAGGATTCTAATTAGACAATGAGGATGCTGTGCTGGATGATCTCAAGTCACAATTCCAGCTAGGTAGGAATGGCTAGGTGATCAGGGAGGCACACTAGGAGCTGAAGAAAAGCTTCCAGAGGGGTTGCCATCTTCTAGCAAAGATATCACAAAGCTTATCTTCCCAGGTACGCTCATATTCAGGTGTTCACTAAAAATCCTGTTTTTTTCCCCCAGTTTTCTAGTCATGAATTATTGAATGGTTCATGTACTTTAACTCTGCCAGAATACTTCTTTTTCTACCTGCATCTTGGAAAGCATTTTAGGTAAGCACCTTGCCTCTCATGAATCCATCTCCTCCTTTCAGTACAACTGTTCTTTCTTTTTTCTATTTGAAGTAGCATACAAGCTCTGGTGGGCGATTTAATGAGCAAAATTTGCCTGCTCCTTCTGGATATAAACAGAAGCCATCACTGGCTGTAAAGTGTGGTGTGGGAGAAGAGATTTTTCAGTCAATGCTTTTGTCTCCTTCTCATGTTCACCTTTCTTTTCCATCTCACAGACTGCCCATTTGGTGCTGTGACCTCTTCTCTCACTACCAACCTCATGGCATAGGGGGCTGCTAGGGTCTTTTCTCTTTTGATAAAATTTGAGACACCGACTTGAAAATTGAGTAGACACATTTTCATAAAGTGTGTTTATGTTAATGCATGTCTTTCTGCCTTAACTTTTCTCACAATAGTAGAATCACAGCCCTTATTAAGAAAGCTTTTTTACATAGCTTTTACAACTGTGTTGTCAAGATCTTCAGGGCCAACAGAAATAAGTTCTCAATGACTGGGATCTTCTCACCACTTAGTATAATTCTCTTGAGTCATTGCTTGTCAGTGAGTTGCGGGGGGATTTCAAAACCCACCAGCATGCGACAGATGAGGAATCTGGGCATTACTTTTTCTACCATTTCCTTACCTTTAAGGAGGATATATTCAAAATAATAGTACAGAAGTGTTGTTGTATTAAAGTGTTGTTGTAGTTCATGCTGAGAAGAGAAACAAAAAGTGAGTAACACTTCTATTACTGCAAGTCAAAAGTGTCACCTCTGCAATCTCTCCTCTTGGAGACTGAGGCAGGAGGATTCCTACCCACAGCATTTGAATTGAAGGCTACAATTTTAGTAACCAAGGTTTTTGGTACTCCTGACTTTGAACCCAACACTGGCTCACTTTAATTTAGGAAGGCTTCCTTTTGTTGTTTTGTTTTGGTCTTTTTAAACTTGTTTCGTGTTGTGAAGATGTCCTAAATGGTTTTAAATTATGTAGAATTAGGTCATTTTTCTTTGCAAATATTTGGTATCTTGGCTTTAATAAGTGATACTTACTATAATCCATCAAATTTTATTACTTTGCAATGATTACTTTGGGAAAAATGTGGTGTTTTTGTTTGGATTGTTTTACAAAGGTCATGTTGATTGTATAAAGCTTTTATATTATATTCTAAAAATTCTAGTATTTTGGTTGATAGCTCTATTAGTGTTTGTTATTTCATATACCTTTATATTATGCAGCTCAAGCATACAGACATATGTATTACTAATACATTTATTTTTAAATGTAATTTTCTTTTACATGACAGTAAATAGATGAAATGCATGCATATAAACACATGGAATTTGCATAATAAATCTTATCAACGAGTGATCAAAGGTTTATTGAAAGAATTAAAGTGATTTTTGTAAGGTCATGCATTCAGGAAGTGGCTCCCTAGCCTGACCACAGGTTTGCGGTCACCATGTGCCACTGCTACCTTCTTCTACTGTTCTGTCTGAAGGTAATTAGCACAGTTGATTTTCTTTGGATAACTGTAGCTTTTTTTTTTTTTGCATTTCTCTTATAATATTTTTGGCATCTCATTTTCTAGTTCCTCTCAGCTTCAACTTTCATTTGACTTAAAGATCAAAATAGATAATTTTTTAAAAAGTTGTGTGTTGGGATTTCCTTGTGTCATTGGCTACTAAATTGGTAAATTGCCCATCAATTGTTTCAGGTTTGAAACCTAGAGATCAGTTTATTTTCACTGAGGGCCACTGTTGTAGTGAGCAATTTAGATGGAGATGTTTAAGAAAATTAACCTTAGATTCAAAACTGACGTTCACTTTTCACTTATTAAGCTCACATAACATTGCCAATGTGTAAGTATTAAGAGAAATTATGAATAAATTATTTCATTTTCTGAAGCATAAAAGAATTCCATATACATTGTCTAGCAGCATGCTAAAATGAATGTGATTCTCTTCTCAGTCTGAGCTAACTTTTGTTAGGAAAGGAATGGGGAGAGCAGGCAGACATGGGTTTTCCTCTAAACTGAAGTAGATTTGAACTATGCAAGCTGCAGAATTTTCTAATGCATCTCATATTTTAATATTGATTTCTCAAATGACTCATTTATAAAATGATATGACTCAAGCTATAATGATAAAATATAAATATGTTTCCTACCACAGAGCATGTGTCTTGTCTCTCTCCTGTGTCTGCTCCTTCTCTGCTTTTCTCAATGTAAGAGAAAAGTCGTTTACACTTTAGATTTCAGTTCCCCTTTGGGACAATCTATGGACCCCTAAATTCTTTCTTCATGCTTCTCTTAATGCATTCCTTTGCATATCATGTTTATTAAGTGCCTAACATTCGTCAGGTAGTGTTTGATGAAGAGGAAATTTGAAAACTGCTTAATTTCTTGACCACAGTTTTAACATTTGTTTAATACCAGACCAGGACTTTTCCCTATCTTGCTTTACATAGTAATATTGAGAGAATCTTATACATGAAAGAGTGAACTGTACAATCTTATTGAGTTCAAATCTGCACTGCTACCTATCACTGCTTTTGGAAACACAACAAACAGACCAACATGTCAGGCTGGCTGTGCTGTGCTGTGTAGGTTTTCACTAATGGGCAACTTGGATATTTCTGTCAGTGAAGGCATGGAGGCAGAACATCACATGATCTCATGGAGTGGCTATGTGGCATAGCTTAATGAATGGAAGTTTATGTTATGAAGTCACATTAGGAGGCCAGGTGTGGTGATCCATGCTGGTAATCCCAGTTCTCAGGAGGCAGAGGCAGAGGCAGGTGGATCTCTGGATCTGTCAGGCCAGCCTGATTTATATAATAATCCAAGGCTACACAGTAAGACCTTATCTCAAATTTTTTTCTTTTTTGTTTTTTGAGACAGGGTTTCTCTATGTAGCTTTGGAGCCTATACTGAAACCCATAGAGATCCACCTGCCTCTGCCTCCCAAGTGCTGGGATTAAAGGTGTGTTCCACCACTGCCTAGCTCTAAAATTTTTTAAAAGGTAAGTAAAGCTACATAAAATTAGGTTATCATGATATTTAATACAGTAGACCGTGAAAAGTATAGAATTTCATTAGAATTTCATCTAATAATAATGGCTAGTATTTATTGTACACTATGACCTAGGTATTGCTCTAAATGCTTTTCAGACACTTATTCATTTAAATTGTGTGTCAATACTAGGATATAGATATTATTGCAATTATTAGCAAAAATTATGTTGTTTAGGAAGAGACTGAGACAAAGAAGGTTTGAGTCATTTGAACTCATCAATCTTCTCTGGTGACCAGGCTCTTAACGCCTTTGTTAAATTTTGATAAGATGTGATGCAGGGAGGAAATAAAAGTTTTTGATTAGAGGACTGACGGAACTGAACCTAGAAAAGTATGTTTTTGAGATGAAGAAAACTCCAGGAGACATCACAGTGTGAGTAAATGGGTCAATAACCTAGCATGGGGCTATTATGACAAAATTGGGCATGTAATATATGTGAATTATGAAAAATGAAGTAACTTTATAAATTGCTCCAATATATAAAAGTGACTTCTTTGAAGAATGGTGCTATTTACTAAGCTCCAGAAGTAAGGATGAGTGGTGGCTCCTGGGAAGGACAATGAATCTGATTTTATGCACACAGGATTTTATTTAATGTTTGTAATTGTGCGGCTAGCACTTGCAAAGAACAGATACATGGCCTCATGAGTTTTGAATTGTTAGCCAAGAGGTGATGGTGAGAAGCATAAGAATAGATGCACTCTCTAAGGAAGAGAGGGAACAGAGGAGAGCAGATGGCAGAGGGGTAGGTTAATTAGTAACACTGACTAATGGCTAGCCAAGGGTTGCCAGGCAAGGTACATGCCAGATTTATTTAAACAATAGCTCTGTCTAATTATGTTTACACTACTAATTTGCTTAGTAAACTCTATCCCTCTCATAGTTCGTGGGAAATCCAAGGTAACATGACTCAGTTTCAACAACTGAAAGAGCATTAAGGAGCCACAGAGATGTGGGCAATATCAAGCATCATTTTCTACCTACTTCCTGGACATGAACTTTCTTTAACTAAATACCTACCCTTTTCCTTCCCCAAGGGACCCTGCTATTCTCTTCTTGCTCCTTACTGCTCTGGATACCTTCTATTTTTTATTATTATTAATTTTTCAATCAAAAGGCAATTAAAACAACATCAATGGCTTAGTGATTTACCCACCATGGATTTAATAGTTATAATCTATTAATGGGGTTACATATACTCTCTTTTATCTTTTTCCCCTTAAATTACTTAAAACTATCATTTCTTCATCCTAGATTCCACAGCTCGTCACTTTCCCTGGAAACATGAATTCACTTCATTCATCCTTTTTTGCTTATGTCTACTCTAATATTCATTCTCCTGTCTTACGACACACAAAAGTTTACTTATCCGTTATTTCCTTAAATGGAAAGTGTTCCCAAGTCAAACTCCCTTTCCTCATTCTGTTATTCATTCTATTTTATAATTCTTAATTTTTGCCATTTCGCAGCTGTTTTTCTTCTGAATTAGTGTTTTTTATTAGTCAAAGAAATTCCACATGAAACTATTGGCCTGTGATAATTTATACTTTAATTCCTTCTAACGAAAAAACACAAATTTTAAGTCCTTTTGAAATATTCATTCCATCCTTGGTCAATCTGTGATGATGCTCAGTGAGTGTAAGATGTAGCTCAATAAAGGGAAGAATTAATCTTAACATGTCACATGGTGTGGTCTGTAATTTAATCACTAAGCAATGAACCCTATCTATTCATTCTCTTTTTCAATATCTAAGGCTAATTTTTAACTTCTGGTGAAGTTTGAGTCAAATGTCTGCCTCAGATTCACTTATCCCACTTTTTATGAAAATCTGCTTTCTGTTCCCTTTAGGTGTCAGAGCAGAGGGAAGAGTGGAGCTAATAAAAGGTCTTTCTGAAGTTGCTCATGCCCTTCACTGTGTTGCAAGTTTCCTCAGATCATGATGAAGCAGAATAGGGCAGAACATCGAAATCTGTCAGCTAAGATGCTGGCCTTGGTGGACAGAATGCAGTCCAGGATTGAAGTCCTTTGTTTCATGATAGCGTTAACAAAAAAGAAATGATTTTCTAGATCTAGACCAGAGGTGAGTACCTGGGGTCATATCCAGAGAGGCCTGCTCCTAGGTCCCATCCCTGGGCACCAGACATTTCGGGGAAGACCTGCCTAACTTGGCCCCAGTTTCTGGCCATTGGGAGGGCCCTGTGGGAAGGTTCCCCTTTTCCAAGACCCCCAGCAGACCTGCAATCTACACAGCCTGCGCCACACCCATCTGCCCGAGACCCCCGCCACTTCCTGAGACTTAGAGACCAGCCCCCAGCTCCCATCCAGCCCTGAACTCCCTTCCAGACTAGAGGTGCGTGCCTGGGGTCATACCCAGGGAGGCTTGCCCCTAGGTCTTATCCCTGGGCACTAGCCATTCCGGGGAAGACCTGTCCAACTTGGCCCCAGGTTCTGGCCAAAAGGGGGCAGAACACCTGCAGGAAGGTTCCCCTTTTCCAAGACCCCCAGCAGACCCTGCAATCTCCACACCCTGGCCCCACACCCATCTGCCCAGCCACTTCCTGAGACTCAGAGACCAGCCCCCAGCTCCTATCCGGCCTGGAACTTCCATCTGGACCAGAAAGAGGCTTCCTGAATCTGTCAGCTCTGTCTGGACCAAGAGCGCTGATAAGACCAAGAACGAATCCACGAGGAGATGGGCAGACGTCAAGGCAGAAGTACATACAACAAAATGAAGAGCAATACAGCATCACCAGAACCTAGCCCTCCTCCAACATCTAGACCTGAACATCAAAAATTGGAAGAAGCAGAAGAAAACAGCCTTATGAATAACATCATGAAGAAGGATTAATTGACATTAAGGAATATTAATTGCCAGTGATTGTTCATTCCTGTTATTTTTTTGGTGGCAGTGTGTGTGTATTTCTCTTCTTTGGGGTTTACTGCTGTGGTGTTATCTTGAATATATTTTCTGTGCCTTTTAGTTGGTATTCTTCTCCTTCCTCTATCCCTATCATTTGTAGGTTTGGTCTTTTCATGGTGTCCCAAATTTCTTGGACATTTTGGGTCATGACTTTGTTGGCTTTAGTGTTTTCTTTGATTGATGAATCTATTTCTTCTACTGTATCTTCAATGCCAGAGATCCTCTCTTCCATCTCTTACATTCTGTTGGTTATACTTGCATCTGAAGTTCCTGATCGTTTACTCAGATTTTCTATTTCCAGCATCTCTCTGTTTGTGTCTTCTTCATTTTTTCTATTTCCCTTTGCAGGTCTTGGACTGTTTCCCTCATCTGTTTCATTGCTTTTTCATGATTTTCTTTCAGGGCTTTATTGTCTTCTTCTGCTTTATTTGTCCTTTCCTCTAGTTTTTTAAAGCATCTTCAACAAATGGTGCTGGCATAACTGGATGTCAACATGTAGAAGGCTGCAAATAGATCCATATCTGTCACCGTGCACAAAACTTAAGTCCAAGTGGATCAAAGACCTCAACATAACCCCAAAGCAGTAAACCCCAAAGAAAAGAAGTGCACACACACTACCACCAAAAAATAACAGGAATGAACAATCACTGGTCATTAATATCCTTTAATATCAATGGACTTAATTCACCTATAAAAAGACATAGGCTTACAGAATGGTTATGAAAGCAGGACCCATCTTTCTGCTGCATACAAGAAACACACCTCAAATTCAAAGATAGACACTACCTAAGAATAAAAGGCTGGGAAAAGACTTTCCAATCAAATGGTCTTAAGAAGCAAGCAGGTGTAGTCATCCTAATATCCAGCAAAATAGACTTCAAACTAAAATCAATCAAAAGAGATCAAGAAGGGCATTACATACTCATCACAGGAAAGATCCACCAAGATGAAGTTTCAATTCTGAACATTTATGTCCCAAACACAAGGGCACCCACATATGTAAAAGAAACATTACTAAAGCTTAAATCACATATAAAACCCCACACATTAATAGTGGGAGACTTCAACACCCCACTTTCATTACTGGACAGATTTGCCAAATCGAAACTTAATAGAGAAATAAAGGACTTAACTGATGTTATGACTCAAATGGACTTAATCTATATCTACAGAACATTCCATCCTAACAAAAAAGAATATACCTTCTTCTCAACACCCCATGGAACCTTCTCTAAAATTGACCACATACTTGGCCACAAAGCAAATCTCAGCAGATACAAAACAAGTGGTATAACCTCCTGTGTTCTATCAGACCACCATGGTTTAAAGTTAGAGTTCAACAACAACAAAAACTATAGAAAACCTACAATCTCATGGAAACTGAATAATGCTCAACTGAATCACCAATGGGTTAAAGAAGAAATAAAGAAAGAAATTAAAGACTTCCTAGAGATCAATGAAAGTGAATACACCACATACCCAAACTTATGGGACACTATGAAAGCAGTGCTAAGAGGGAAATTCATAGCACTAAATGCCCACATAAAGAAGTTGGAGAAATCTCACACTAGTGACTTAACAGCACACCCGAAAGCACTAGAACAAGAAGAAGCAAAGTCTCCCAGGAAGAATAGACGCCAGGAAATTATCAAATTGAGAGCTGAAATCAATAAAATAGAAACAAAGAGAATAATACAAAAAATTAATGAAACAAAGAGTTGGTTCTTTGAGAAAATCAACAAGATAGACAAGCCCTTATCCAAACTAACCAAAAGACAGAGAGAGAGCATGAAAATTAACAAAATCAGAAATGAAAAGGGGGACATAACAACAGACAATGAGGAAATCCAGAGAATCATCAGGTCATGCTTAAAAAACCTCTACTCCACAAAACTAGAAAATCTAAAAGAAATGGATAATTTTCTGGATAGGTACCACATACCTAAATTAAATCAAGACCAGATAAACTATTTAAATAGTCCAATAACCCCTAAGAAAATAGAATCAGTCATTAAAAGGTCTCCCAACCAAAAAAAGCCCAGGACCAGATGGTTTCAGTGCAGAATTCTACCAGATCTTCAAAGAAGAGTACCAATACTCTTTAAATTGCTCCACACAATAGAAACAGAAGGAACATTACCAAACTCCTTCTATGAGGCTACAATTACCCTGATTCCTAAACCAAACTAAGATTGAACAAAGAAAGAGAACTACAGACCAGTCTCCTTCGTGAACATTGGTGCAAAAATACTCAATAAAATACTGGCAAACAGACTCCAAGAACACATCAAAACAATTATCCACCATGATCAAGTAGGCTTCATCCCAGGGATGCAAGGGTGGTTCAACATACGAAAGTCCATCAATGTAATACACCATATAAATAAACTCAAAGAAAAAAACCACATGATCATCTCACTATATGAGGAAAAGGCATTTGACAAAATCCAACACCCCTTCATGATAAAGGTCTTGGAGCGATCAGGAATACAGGGAACATACCTAAACATAATAAAGGCAATTTACAGCAAGCCAACAGCCAACATCAAATTAAATGGAGAGAAACTCAAAGCGATTCCACTAAAATCAGGAACAAGGCAAGGCTCTCTGCTCTCCCCATACTTATTCAATATAGTACTTGAAGTTCTAGCCAGATCAATAAGACAACATAAGGAGATTAAGTGGATACAAATTGGAAAGGAAGAAGTCAAGCTTTCCCTATTTGCAGATGACATAATAGTATACATGAGTGACCGCAAAAATTCGACCAAAGAACTGCTATAGCTTATAAACACCTTCAACAACATAGCAGGATACAAGATCAACTCAAAAAATCAGTAGCCCTTCTATATACAATTGACAAACAGGCTGAGAAGGAAATCAGAGATACATCACCCTTTACATTAGCCACAAATGATATAAAGTACCTTGGGGTAACTCTAACCAAGCAAGTGAAGGACCTATATGTCAAGAACTTTAAGTCCCTGAAAAAAGAAACTGAAGAAGATGTCAGAAAATGGAAAGATCTCCCATGCTCATGGATAGGCAGGACTAACATAGTAAAAATGGCAATTTTACCAAAAGTAATCTACAGATTCAATGCAATCCCCATCAAAATACCAACACAATTCTTCACAGAACTGGAAAGAATAATACTTAACTTCATATGGAAAAACAAAAAACCCAGGATAGCCAAAAGAATCCTGTACAATAAAACAACCTCTGGAGGCATCACGATCCCTGACTTCAAGCTCTACTATAGAGCTTCAGTAATAAAAACAGCTTGGTACTGGCATAAAAACCGACTTGTGGACCAATGGAATCGAGTTGAAGACCCTGACATTAATCTGCACACCTATGAACATATAATTTTTGACAAAGAAGCCAAAAGTGTACAATGGAAAAAAGAAAGCATCTTCAACAAATGGTGCTGGCATAACTGGATGTCAACATGTAGAAGGCTGCAAATAGATCCATATCTGTCACCGTGCACAAAACTTAAGTCCAAGTGGATCAAAGACCTCAACATAAATCCAGTTACTCTGAACCTGATAGAAGAGAAAGTAGGAAGTAGTCTTGAACACATTGGCATAGGAGATCACTTCCTAAATATAACACCAGTAGCACAGACACTGAGAGAAACAATCAATGGGACCTCTTGAAACTGAGAATCTTTTGTAGAGCAAAGGACATGGTCAATAAGGCAAAATAACAGCCTACAGAATGGGAAAAAAAATCTTCACTAACTCCACATCTCACAAAGGGCCGATCTCCAAAATATATAAAGAACTCAAGAAATTAGACATCAAAATGCCCAACAGTCCAATTAAGAAATGGGCTATAGAACTAAGCAGAGAATTCTCAACAGAGGAAGCTCAAATGGCTGAAAGACATTTAAAGAATTGCTCAACATCTCTAATCATCAGGGAAATGCAAATCAAAACTACTCTGAGATACCACCTTACACCTGTCAGAATGGCTAAGATAAAAAACACTGAAGACAACTTATGCTGGAGAGGATGTGGAGCTAGGGGAACTCTCCTCCACTGCTGGTGAGAATGCAAGCTTGTACAGCCACTTTGGAAATCAATATGGCGCTTTCTTAGAAAATTGGGAATCAATCTCCCACAAGATCCAGCTATACCACTTGGGCATATACTCAAGGAACGGTCAATCATACCACAAGGGCACTTGCTCAGCTATGTTCATATCAGCATTGTTTGTAATATCCAGAACCTGGAAACAACCTAGATGCCCTTCAACTGAAGAATGGATAAATAAAATGTGGTACATATACACAATGGAGTACTACTCAGCAGAGAAAAACAATGACATCATGAGGTTTGCAGGCCAATGGATGGATCTAGAAAAAATCATCTTGAGTGAGGTAACCCAGACTCAGAAAGACAAACATGGTATGTACTCACTCATAGGAGGATACTAGATGTAAAACAAAGGATGACTAGACTGCTACTCACAATTCTAGGGAGGCTACCTAGAAAACAGGACCCTAAGAAAGACACAGGGATCGCCCAGTGACAGAGAAATGGATGAGGTCTACATGAGCAACCTGGATGTGAGTGGGGGTAATGAAGGGCAAGTTTCGAGGGAAAAAGAATTTAGGGGAGCAGGAGATCCCAGCTGGATCAAGAACAGAGAGGGAGAACAAGGTATAAGAGACCATGATAAATGAAGACCACATGGGAATAGGAAGAAGCAAAGTGCTAGAGAGGTCTCCAGAAATCCACAAAGATACCTTCACAATAGACTGCTGGCAATGGTTGAGAGAAAGCTCAAACTGACCTACTCTGGTGATAGGATGGCCAAACACACTAATTGTCTTGCTAGAAATCTCATCCAATGACTGAGGGAAGTGGATGCAGAGATCCATGGCCAGGTCCCAGGTGGAGCTCCAGGAGTCTAATTGGTGAGAAAGAGGAGGGATTGTATGAGCGAGAATTGTTGAGGCCATGATTGGAAAAAGCACAGGGACAAATAGCCAAACTAATGGAAACACATGAACTATGAACCAATAACTGAGGAGCCCCCAACTGGATCAGGCCCTCTGGATAAGTGAGACAGTTGATTAGCTTGAACTGTTTGGGAGGCCCCCAGGCAGTGGGACTGGGACCTGTCCTTAGTGCATGAGCTGGCTGTTTGGAACCTGGGGCTTATGCAGGGACACTTGGCTCAGCCTGGGAGGAGGGGACTGGACCTGCCTGGACTGAATCTACCAGGTTGAACTCAATCCCCAGGGGAGTCTTTGCCCTGGAGGAGATGGGAATGGGGATGGGCTGGGGGGAATCTTGGGGCGGCGGGAGGGGGAGGACAGTGGAATCCATGGCTGATCTGTAAAATTAAATTAAATTATAAAATTAAAAAAAGAATTTCTAATTCTGTAGTGTACTGATAACTGTTACAAATAAAAAACATTAAAAAAATCCACACAACTGGGTTATAAACACTGACTAGGTTTCTTCACTCTTAAAATCCCAGATTCTTCAAATCCATTCTACTAATCTGTGTTGTGAAGTTCCAGGAAAGAGATACTCTATATTCTGTTTTCTGTATCCTCCCTTCTTAAATAAGACTATTCCCTATAATTTAGGAAATGTAAGCCTATGTTATAAGTTCCAATATTACATTTAATGGGTTCATTGGTTCTGTCATTAATTTTTCTTCCTGGTTAATACTAAGTTATATAAAAGTAAGTATTTGGTTTTTCTTAAGTTTCAGAAATTGAATGCTGTTTGAAATTTTGAAAAATTAAATACAAATCATTCTGGTAACTGAATGACAATCAGTCTAGGAGGTATTGAGACCCTGTCTGATGGGTGAATAACGTCATAGAAAATAGCAATAGTAGTAGACAGGGATGTATTTTAGAAAGGTGATTGAAAAGAATGGCTTATGCACAGTACCTAGAAGCAGACTAGAGTTTTAGTATAGATCACAAGGATGTAAGGGGGGTATTTAGGATATTGATAGGGACAGTATATGTCAATCAAAATCTCTGATTTAAAAATGTGAAGTTGAGGATAAAAGAGAAACTTTGTAGAACTGCCTGTTTGAATGTAAATAGCATGGTTACTATAGAAAAAAGAGTGGAAGTTCCCTACAATCCCAAACATAGAATTATCATATGACTCATGAAGTGGTTTGAATGATGATGGCTCCCAGAGGCTATCATGTTTGGATGCTTGGTCCCCAGCATTGATAGAACTGTTGGGGAAGAATTAGAAGGCATGGCCTTTTTAGAGGAAGTATGTTACTGGAGGAGGGCTTTTAGGTTTCCAAGGCCTGTGCAATTCCAGTTGGTTCTCTCCTTCTCTCCCCTTGCCTTGTAGTTGCTGTCTGAACATGTACGCTCTCAACCACTGCTCTATCACCATGCCTGTCTGCCTGCTGCCATGCTCCCCACCATGATGGGCATGTGCTCACTCTCTATAACTATAAACCTAAATCCAGTAAACTTTTTCTTCTATGAATTGACTTTGTCATGGTGTCTTAACACAGTAATACGAAGACAATTTGAACACTCAGAAATACCTCTTCTAGGTATTTGAAGTTAGTATGCCTAATAGATATGAGCAGTCACAGGTGAATTACAGTGACATTTGCAATGGACAAGATATTGAATCAATCTGCATGTCTACCAACAGATGAACAGCTAAAGAAAATGGAGCTGTATGTACACAGTAGAACACTATTCAGCCTTGAAGTAATTTTGTTATTTGTACCAACATGAATGGAATTAAGATCATTGTGCTAATAGAATAATCCAGGCTCAGATAGACAAACACTACATCTTCTCATTTAGATGTAGCAGATATGAAAATCAAACTAAAAGAAGCAGATGGTAGAATGGTGGTTACCAGATCCTGGGAGATGGAAAATGGGGAGTTAAAAATCAAAGGGTGCAGGGCTTTAATCAGACTAGAGAATTATTTTATATTGTTTAATATACAGTACAAGCATGTGGATATAGTAAATAACACATTTCAAACTTGATAAGACAATATTAAATATTCTTATCCTAAAAACACAAGTATTTGAGTGATGAATATGTTAATTATCTTGAATTAATGATTTTGCATTGAATCAGAAATCATAACACCCCTTTGTACCTCATGAATGTATACAACTCTAATTTGTGTATTTGCAATTTAGGACTAAGAGAAATGAATGTAAAGTTTGGGATGCAAGATAACATTCTGTATTAGTTACCTCACTTACTGTAGTGCAAGGGCACATACTATCATGGTAGAGAAAAAGTGGGATGATGAGTGGTGCTGTTCAGCTCTGTCTCTCCTTCTTATTTAGGCTGGGAGCAGCCTACAGTTAGGGTCTGTCTTCCCACCTCAATTAACCTAATTTAGAAAATTTCTTACAAAATGCCCAAGGGGTTTGTTTCCATGGTGATATTAAATCCTGTTAAATTGACAATCAAAAGCAACCATCATACAATCATATTGAAAGAATGGATCTAGCCGGGCGTTGGTGGCACACACCTTTAATCCCAGCACTCGGAAGGCAGAGGCAGGCGGATCTCTGTGAGTTCGAGGCCAGCCTGGGCTACCAAGTGAGCTCCAGGAAAGGCGCAAAGCTACACAGAGAAACCCTGTCTCGAAAAACCGAAAAAAAAGAGAAAGAGTGGATCTAGAAGTCCGGTTGTTTTGTAGAGGTTAGACATTGGGCCATGTTTTGGGAAGCCATAAGATAGGGATAATATTCTCAACATGGGGCATTGTAATGTCACCTAGGAAGATATCACAAAATATATGACTTAAATGGATCAAAACATAACTTCCAGGTCTCGGAGTTAGAGTCTTGAGTCAACCTATCAGTAGAGCTCTTCGTCTTCCAAAGGCTCTATGGAATAATGAGCCCTTGCATCTTTCTGGCTTCTGACGGTGACAACAGTCTTTGGAGTTTCACAATTTGAAGCAAAAGTTGTCAATCTTGTCTTTCCATTGTTGCCTAGTGTTCCTTCCTGACATGTCTCTTCCTGGGCCTCTCTTCTTACAAGAACACTGGCCACTTTGAATTAGGGTCAACTTTATTTAACTCTTCTTAACTTGATTTCACCTTTAAAGATCCTATCTACCAGTAAGTTCATATCCAGAGGAACCAAAACTACAGATTCAACATATTTTTTCAAAAGGATAAAAAATATATATATAACTGTTGTGCTGCAGAGAAAACTAAAAATTTAACCAAGTATTGAGAAAGCATCCCACTGTTATAAGAGGAAGACATTGACCACTTCCCACTAATATGGGCTTTTCCTACCTTGTTGTAGAGACAATTCAGGAACTCTCACTCTTTATTCTATATCAGAATAGGATTTGCTTATATTTTTGTCTTTGGAATCTACTTTTCTCATGATCACACTTGATTTTCCCAAGTAGAAAAAATTATTTATTAACTGGGTCTTGAATATCAGAATCTAAGGTCCTGAATATAAAAGAAAATTGAAAGAATGTGTTTTCAGTCTTGAAGCTGCATTCTATCTTGCAAAACAAAAGGCAATTTTAATGTGAACTTTGCATCGGCAAGGATAAAATTCTGTCATCTCCAGGAAAAAAGAGATTTGAAAAAATATAACACAGTTGTGTGGTGGTATTGTGTTCCCCCAAATATTGTGTACCCTAATAAATTTATCTGGGGTCAGAGAACAGACAGCCAATAGATACAGAGGCTAGAAAATGGTGGCACTCATGCCTTTAATCCTAGCATTCCAGAGACAGAAATCCCTCTGGATCTCTGTGAGTTCAAGGCCACATTGGAAACAGCCAAGCATGGTGACACACGCCTTTAATCCCAGAAAGCCAGCCTTTAATCCCAGGGAGTGGTAGTAGAAAGCAGAAAGGTATATAAGGTGTGAGGACCAGAAACTAGAGGCATTTGGCTGGTTAGGCATTTGGCTGGTTAAGCATTCAGGCTTTCGAGCAATTCAGCTGAGAGCCATTGGGATGAGGATACAGAAGCTTCCAGTCTGAGGAAACAAGACCAGCTGAGAAGTTGGCCAGGTGAGGTTAGCTGTGGCTTGTTCTGTCTCTCTGATCTTCCAGTATTCACCCCAATAACTGGCCTCAGGTTTGATTTTATTAATAATAGAACTGTTAAGATTCCTGCTACACAGTTGAGCTAAGGTAAGCAAACAAACGAGCAAGCATCCAGCCAACTAAACAACAAAACCAAAGAGAGAAGCTCCTGGTGTGGATTTCTGAGAGGACCCACTCTCAGAACCTCTGCATCTTTGAGGTGGTGAGATCAATAGAATTTCCACAAAGATTTAAATGTATCTGAATACAGGGGACATGTGGCCATCCCTCCTCTAGCAGCCTCGGACGATCTGGTTTGTGAGATCCCTATTTCAAACTAGATTGCCCAGAATGGCCTGTGACAACCTCAGAATGGGTGGGCAAGGTCACCTGTAAACCTGAGGTGAGTACAAACCCACATTGAGATGGCAAACCACTGAGATCCTGAAGGAGGAGGGAATGGCAGCTGGGACAGCAAGGTATCAAGAGGTAAACAGCTGATCCTGCAGTTTCGAGTGTCAGAGCACAGTGATGATGATGGGCACAGGGTGGACAGATAGCTTCCAGGGAGAGACAACTATCCTGACTCCAAGTTAGCTGTCACTAAAGCAAACGAAGAAGAAGAAATGGAAAAGAAAAGAAAACCCTGAGGTGATGAGCTTCTTCTAAAATTGCCTTTTTGTGTTGCAAGATAGAGTGCAGATTCAAGACAGAAAACAAGTTTGTTAGTAGCAAAAGAAATGTAACATCTTTTGCTTCCTCATGAGTTTATGGTCTGAATTATCACATTTTTTTACATTTTTACAGGGAACAGATAGGTTCTGAGGCTCGCTGCAATAGGACACACTCATAACCCAGATAACAGTGTCCTAGTAGACAAGGTCAGTATTTCTGTTAAGAAGCCTCATAATGAAATAAGGAACTGTAGTGTCTGACATACTTGATTAGTAATGAATGAGTGGTTGAATCAACTACCCTATAGCTCCAAAAATTCCCACAGCATGTTGAAATAAAACTTAATCACAGCCAGGAGTTGGTGGTGAAAGCCTTTAATTCCAGCACTCGGGAGGCAGAGCCAGGCAGATCTCTGTGAGTTCGAGGCCAGCCTGGTCTATAGAGCGAGATCCATCCAGGACAGGCACCAAAACTACACAGGGAAACCCTGTCTCAAGAAAACCAAAAATAAATAAATTAATTTAAAAAAACTTAATCACATATAGGACAGCATGCCAGGACATGGCCAACAAGGCCAACTATTGCCATTTTTCTTCTAGAGAAGTATCCATGACTGGAGTTTTTGTAAGCACTGACTCAGGGTGTGAAAAAAAATCCCCTCAAAATTTCTGAGTTGTCTCATGTATATCAATGATGGTTTAATATTATCTTTAATGATGTATTTGTAATTTTTAGTTACATAGTAAGCATTTATAGTAAACAAACTATGGTAAGGTAAGGTTTTTTTTGTGTGTATTTAATCTTCAAGAGGCACAATAATTTTATGAAATAGTATTTTATCCATCCCATGTCACTGGACAAGATCAGTTCTGGAATGAACGTCTATAGATCTACTGCATGACAAGGTAGGTCATAGAGTTTCCTCATGGCCAAATTTTTAAAAAAGAAAATAGAAGGTAAGGATAATATTTCTAGTTCCTGTAGCTGGCTTTTGAGGAAGGAGTTCTGGATTCTATAACCAACTGTGGCAAAGGAAAAAAAGGAGGGAAGATGGACAGAGAGTTAAAAGGAAACTTTGATTCCAAGTTCCTTCTAGCTTGCTTTGGTTTAAGAACTCAGCAAACCAAAATAATGTACTATGTAGTGTTTTTTGTTTTTTGTTTTTTGTTTTTTGTTTTTTGTTTTTTTTTCTAAGCCTCCAAACAAACTTTCTTGAATGTCCTACTAGGAACATACACTTGGTAGTCTGTGAGTTCTCTTGTTGAGACCCAGCCCAATGCCACTTTCAAACTCAGTGTACTGCAAACCCTCTTCATATCGGAAACTAGGCTGAGGTTAGGACAAAATGACCTAACAAGCAGTCTTCTATTCTAAACTACTTTGAGCTTGGTAGGAGGCAGATTTTCTTCAATTAACCCAGTTTTCTTCCATTACCCCAGTAGTTTTGACTTGTCATGTGAGACAAAGGCAAATGTCTTTATGGACTTCAGTGAAAAAGTTATTTCTGAGCAGTTTTGTCCTGCTGTTCAACAATGGGAATCACTTCACTGCTTGTTACTTTAATTAAATTTACAAGTAGTATATTTGGCACGTTTGAGTTGAATATGTTGTTTCTTATTTTTCTTTAAGAAAAAGTAAGTACTATTACTTTTTCCCAGTTTTCCCCCTCTCTTCTTCCTTCCTTTTCTCCTTGTTGTTTTCAGAAAACTCTACAGTGAGTTCTCTGTCCCACTGATACCGATCTGCTTAGCACAAAGAAAGAGTAGCTAAGAGATAATAACTTATTCTGCCTGTGGGAATGATTCTCAAGAGGTAGTTTATTGCTGAGCTTGGCCTCAAAGACAGGAAGTAAACAGCAGTTCTCCAGGAAGGAAACTGTAATGATGTTGAAAGAGTGATAGCTTCTAGAGGCAGAAGAGTGTATGGTGATTTGAAAATTGACCTGACCTGTCTGTCTATTCTGGAATACAAACTCTTAGACACCATCGTTTTGCTCTGCCCAGCACTTCTCTCTCTTTCACCCAATCGTGCCTCATACTTCTAGTGGGACTGTCAATTAGTCCAGTCTCCCAGGGTGTTTAGACCAAGGTCCCCAAGATGTTTGAAGCAACTCTACGCAACAGTCTTTCCCTGGCCTCAGTGATTTTGCTGAGTTGCTTAGACAGCAGAGCTTGCCTATTTGGTTATGAATGGTATCTCTGCCAGATAATTAGTTTTGCATTTTAGGCAAGTTGTGTGCTTTGTGTGTTTTAGTTCTTGATCTGCAAAAGGGTGAGGATAGAAGGATTGCTGTGAGCATCAAATGATTTGGTACCAAGAAAGTGGTGTAATAATAAATATTGCATTATTAGAGTAGCACTGGAAGCCCTCCTTCTCATCAAGAAAATGGAATTCTGGCTTGCATGGAGACCTAACTTTTTTTTTAAACTTTTTATTGATTCTTCCTGAATTTCACATCATTAGTTCCAATCCCATTCATTTCCCTGTCCCTTTATATCTGCTCTCCCATCTACAACCCCCACCCCAAGTAAAATAAAATAAAATTTAAAAGAAGAAAAAAGAAAAGAAAATCTTGTTATGGAAGCTGTAGTACAACACAGTGAGTCACACAGTACACCCTTTAGTCCATACATCTTTACTTGCAAGTGTTCATTGCAATGAGTCATTGGTCTGTTCAAAGCCTCTGGCTTCTCCTACACTATAGATACTGGGCCCTTACCCGGACTCCTCTTGGATATCCATTTGTTGCCTTGTGTCATGGAGATCCTCTAACTTTGGTTCTGCAGAACCAGCCCCTTCATGTTGGGGTGGGCCAACTTATAGCCTTGGGTCTGGGCCTGAATGTAGTGGGTAGCCATTCCAACCTTGATTTGGAAGTTCCAACCCCCATTGAGGCTTCAGTTACCATCATGCCTACAAGGTAGGGCCAAGAGAGGACCTTGAAGACCTGAGATCCAGATGCGCCGTCTCTCTTGTTTTCTGGACCCTGGACACTGGAGGTAGACTGAGCAGAGGTCTCCAGAGAACACCGCCAGACTGTGCTGCGTCTTTCCCAGACCCTGCAACCTACCTTCATTTATAAGTTACGCCACTAAATAAATCTCCCTTTTAACTACGTGGAGTGGACTTAATAATTTCACCAATACCTGAGTGGTAGCTGGGTTGGTCAGCCTAACAGCTCTCCCTCATCCTCACTACCAGGGCAAGCTTTTCAGCACTGCTCTGGCTAGCTCACTCAATGCAGAAGAAATCAAGGAGTGGAGCCAGTTCTCCTGTTCTCAAGCCCTTGGGGCCAGCTCACCCCCAGCCACACCAAGAGGGCCATCTCTATTGTTTGCCCAAGGGAGGTGCAGGGCCCGCTCTTCTGAGTGCTGCAGCTGCTGAGGGACAGGGCCAGCTGTCCAGCTCTCATGCCCCTAAGACCTAACATTCTAGCTGGCTGGGTGAAAAACCTGGCCAAGGTACTAAATTGCAAGAAAGATTCTCCTTAAGCCATGCCAAAGAGATAGGAGGACCGGCTGTTCATTTAATGAGATTATGTATCTTTTCTTCCTAGCATTCCTGCTCTGGATGCAGTTCCTATAACCTACCATGAGGTTCTTTTGGGTCTGTTTGTCTTTTTGAGCTTGAAAAGTATAACTTTTCTTCCTTCTTTCATATGTTAGCCAAGGTTGAGTATGTGCTGTCTGATGCTCTGGGTTCTTTTGTGCTTTAGAAAGCTCCCTCTTGGTCATGTGGAATCTTGTCCACCACATGGCTGACATCCTTGGCAGCTCAACCCAAACAGCCCAGCTTTCTATCTTTCTGATTTCTATATCTGTCCTCTTGGCAGTTGCTGAGGTTTGCAGGTTGCTTGCCCAAGAGCTTTTATTTAAACTCCAAGAAGAATGTCATTGAGCTTCTATTTGAGTCTGTTCTTAATTTGTTTTTATTAATAAGAACCCCAATAAGGGAACTCAGTTTTCTTGATATCATACAGCAACTCTTCTATGGCTCCCTCACATTTCTGATAACATCCTCTTTAAAAACTTCCTGAGATAATCAACTTACAGAGAGAAACGGTTTGTTACACATTCAAAATCCATCCATCCATCTTCTTGCAAAATTTTAACTTCATTCTTTAGAGCTAAATAGTTTAGAATGTGTATTATTAAGCAAGGTCACACAATCTCAGAAAAAGGGGCATATTCTTTTTTATATGCAGAATCTAGCTAATAATATCTGTATACATGTGAAGAAATGCACACGTGGCTACATTATAACATGAAGAAAAGAGAAAAAGAAAAGGCTAAATATAAGGGGATGAAGGAGGACTGAAGGCAGGCAATGGATGTGAGTTCTGAAAGAGGATATAAAGGTAACTGTTTTTCTAGTTCCAATTCTGTCATGGATTTTTGTTTGTTTGTTTTAGTGATGGATAAGTGCATAAGATATATTTGATACATTGAGTATAAACTTTAATGTGAAACTCCACAGCTTTTGTTTCAAATGCTTGTTCTAACAACATGGATTGTATATATTTTGAGTATAGTTAATTTTGGTTTATGGTGGTTTTATTTGTTTGAAGTTTTTTTTTAAGTTTATTAAAAAGAAAAGGGCTGCTTTGGCTCATAGTTTTAGAGGATCTCATCTGTGACCACTTTCCACTTTGCTTTAGGTTCATGGTGAAACAGCACATCATGAGGAAAAGTGAGTGGAATTGGAAGCGGCTCGTCCCATTGTTAGGATGCACAATAGAAGTCCCACTTCAGATCCAAGATCCCTTTTGGTATGATCACAATGATCTAATGACCTCACATAAGGCCTCGCCTCTTAAAGGCCCAACAACCTATGAGTAGCTCTAAGTTGAGGACTGTTATTCTGTTGCTATGAAAAATATCTTAAGGAAAAAAAAAAGAACATCATAAGCAATAAAAGGGTTCACTTGGCTTACAGTTGAAGGTTATAGTCCATCATTTTCTGGAAGCCAAGGCAGGAACTCAAGTAGCTAGTCATATGACAGCCACATTCAAAAGGAAAGGGAGAATATATATGTCCTTGTTTGTTTTCAGCTAGTTTTCTATGCTATCATAAAGTCTAGAGCTTCTGCCTAAGAAAGGTTCTGCCCACCATGGGCCAGTTTAATGAATAGTCAAGATAATCCCCTACAGAAAAGCCCATGGGACAACCTGATCTAGATAATTCCTCATTAAAACTCTTTCTAGGTGGTTCTAGGTTTTCTTGATTGTTACAACCAGCCAGCACAGGGACAAATGCTAAAACATATGGGCCATTGGGTAGTATTGCAGATCTAATGGGCAGGTCAAGTAGGCAGAACAGTACTTGGAACTTGGTGCATGCCCCCCAGTGGTAATATTTAGTTAGCTCTCTATGTCACTGGACTGCAATCATGGGTAAAATATTTTCAGGAGAAAAACCACCGAACATGTCCTGAACATGTGCATATTATTTTTCCTCCTATTATTCTCTTTAAATATAACAACTCTCTGCATAACGTTTGAATTGTATTAGGTATTATAGGTAGCCTAGAGATGATTTGATGTGTATTGAAGGGTGCATTCTATGTAAATATTATTCCATCTTACATATGGCTTGTTCACCTGTAGTGCAAGCAATTCTGGAACCAGTTCCTTACAGTTATCAAAGGACTTACTTTTATTTTAGAGTTCATCTGATTTTACTTAGAATTCAAAGAGTTGGGGTAAAATGAGGTAGAACTTGATGGTTTGCAGTTATCTTACCATATGAAGAAAGTCTGTCTTCAGCAGGAGGGGGTGGTGCTGACATCCAGAGAGCGATAGTGTTAAGACAGCCATTCATCCCCTTGTCAAGGTCTTTTTATTGACATTCATCAATTGAGGAATCAACACATTCTTTCACTAATTTGTGTTAAATCCCTGCCATTTCCTGTGGAAGGAGGGCCAATGAGTCAGTGTTTATGAGAGTCATTGCAGAAAGCTGAGGTTGTCTGGGCTTTGCTGGGGGGAAGGGCTGCTAACTGAGTTTTACTTTCATCCTTTAAGCCTTTAAAACCCGATTGCTAGGTGGAGAGTAGGGCATTCTGGCCTTTTCATGGCTGTAGCTCTGTCTGCATATTTTAGAATGACACTATGCTGCTTTATTTGGTAGCTCCTTTCTGGAATAAAGGGGACTCTACCCCTACTGCCTAGATCAAGAGATTAAGGCAGCAGTGATGAAATTAGGTGCATAGCGGGGTGACATCCCAATCAAGAAGACCTGGCCTTTCACTTGCAACAGTGTTGTCACTCCCAGGAGAAACCTGGAACATTTACGTAGTGTTATGCCACTGGGCTGCCTGCTTTGGAATAATTCGTGGGTGAAGGGTGTGTGCCCAGGTACTATTTTAATATTGCAATACACTTCCAACATACCTTCAGTTTCTCCTCTGAATTACTCTTCCAGATGGACCCTTCCAAATCAAGACTGAGAGCACAAAACTTTCCCTACTGAGAAGTTTCAGTGGCTTATCTATTTAATCAAACACAAAAAAAAAATCTTGCTCCAGTTTTGCTTTGAAGTTACAATAGGTTCCTGCTGCAATGGTGAACAAGCATTTCTGAGTACCTACAGTTTGCCAGCAAACTCTCCCTAATAGAGATATATGGAAGTCACACACATAATTAAAAACTTTACTAACAATATTAAAATTAAAGAGTAAACTGATTTTGAATAATGTACTTTGTTTAATCCACCATATAAAACCACAAATAAAAAAATGTAATCACTATTTAAATTTATTAATGAGATTTTTCATTCTGTGAAAATAAATATTAAGAATCTAATGTGTATTTTATACTTGCAGAATACCTAAATTGGCATGGTGGAATTTTCATTGAAAATTCTTAATTTTAATATACATGCAATATGATACAGAGTTGGAAATAGATCTGCCCATGCAAATTGTAAACCTACTTCAACGTTTTCAGTACCTGGATAGAGTTTGAGGTTTTATACTTAAGTTTTGATTAGCTAGGTGAAATAAAACTTAGAATCAAGTTCAATGGTTTTGGGGGGCACCTTTGAAAGTGCCACACTTGCCTCATGGCAACCACACTGAACAGCACAGCTGGAGGAGCAGACTCACATTTTCTCACATTTGGAGCTCCGGGACCTTCTTCTTTCTTCTCTGGTGTCTGTAATATGCCCTGTTCCCAAGGTTTGCTCAACTCTTCCACATGAGCTTCTTTGGTCTTCCAAAATGTGTGCATCTCTCAGCTATTGAAACTTTGCTTCCCCAGTAAGTGCGAAGTCAGCTCACCAAGACATGCCAATCTCTGCCACCCTAGATGTTCTGCATGATCTGAACTTTGCATTCAGCCTTGTTTTCACACTGACCACCTACTTCTTCCCCGTGGGTTTTGAAGCTGAAAAAGCCCGGCTTTACTGGAAGGTCCTGCACTATTGGCTGCATGATCTTAGACATATTCCTTGACTTTTGAGGTCTCCTTTCTTCACCTCAAAGATGACAAGTTTTCTGTGAGTTTTACAACAACCTGAGGGTGTAGGGAAGAGATAATGTAAATAATAATAATAATAATAATAATAATAATAATAATAATAATAAAGAGCTTAGTTCAGTGCTCAGTGTATTATTAATAGTGTTAATATATTTCTTATCTCTCTGAGTAAAAAAATTGCCAAATAATGGTAATCATGATAATAATTATGATAATAAAATACACTTATTTGTCTTTTTAAAGGTGTGTGTGTGTGTGTGTGTGTGTGTGTATGTTTATTAATGTTTTCTCACTTATCTTTTCAGGTGGTGCATAGGACTGAGAAAAAGATGTGGAACAGAGAGATCTGACTTTGGCTGCTGATCCTATTGTTTATTAGAATTAGATTACTTGAAAAACCTTAGTGTATGAGTGTGTGTGTGTGTGTGTGTGTGTGTGTATTGCAATCACCCTTGAGAGGGTGTGCCCATGCCAGATGATGACTTTGGGGGCCCTGTTCTACCACTGTGCACCTTATTTCTTTTAGATAGGTCAATGAACCTGGCTGGCAGCCAGAAATCCCCATCATTCCTCCTGTCTCCACCTCCTATGTCAGCCAGGGTTATAAGAGCATGTGACCACATGCAGATTTTTTATGGGTTTTTGAGTTTGGATCTCAAACTCTAAGGATTCTGCAGTAGTTGTAGCTGAGCCATCTCCTCAGGCTCCCCAAAACTTTAATTTCTTCTCTATTATTTTTACTTACGTGTGTGTGTGTGTGTGTGTGTGTGTGTGTGTGTGTGTGTGTGTTGGGGCAGGGTAGGTGCATGTGAATTCAGGTGCCCACAGAGACCAGAGATGTTAGATTCCCCCACTGGACTCACAAGTGGTTGTGAGCTGCCTAATATGGGGGCTAGGAATTGAACTTGGGTCTTCTTGAAGAGCAGTTGTTTTGTGCTCTTAACCACTGAGCCATCTCTCCAAGAGATCTCCAAGGCGTCTCCTGAGCTTTCTTAATTGCAACTGAATCAGAAGTTTCTGAGATGTAAAATGATGATAGAGTTAGAGTATAGAGTGTAGGAATTATGTAGCCCTTGAATAATCTAGTTCAAGTTTTACTCTTGAAACTCTTAACTCTGAGGTAGTTAGCAAGTTGTTAATCTTTGCTGAGATTTCCTGATCTGAACCAAAGGGGAAACATGATACCAAATGTGTCATTTTCAAAGACTACATGACAATCTATATAAACATTCAGAATTATAACCAGACATAATAAAAATTCAGGAACTTTCTAGATACCATAAAAATACAAGTGTTCTAAGCAAAGGCTGGCACAGAACATGAAATACATTTAGTCACCTTTCTATTTTCTTCTTTAACATATTTGTATCTTTACAGGCTAGTGACACTAACCTTGTATACACTGTACTTCATAAATAGTCAGCTGAATGGATGGAGAGCCTCAATCACCTCTTTATTTTATTGGTATTTTATACATGTGCATCAATATTATTTCTTGAAAGTGCAAAATAATTGCATGTGAGCTAGAGATAGTAAAGAGTTAGTCCCGGAGACTGCTTTGCATTTCCCTTGGGCTGGCGGAGAGTTCAGTCACATTTGAAGCAGTTTGAATTTCATATGTATAAAACTTCCTGCTATTCAGTCAGCTTGGTCCTCTGCCTAATTCCGATAATTTTAAATTAGAATATCTTTCAAATGAAACCACAGGCCAAGGCTGTCTGAAAATGAATTCATACGAGAGGCAAATATTGTCATAAGCAGCAATAAAAAGATATGAATAGTGCAAAATGTTACAGCAGAAATTCTAGAGCCACAATGAATATAATGTACATTGTGTTTCACCTCCAGTTCTTAAATATAGCCTTCTGCCTCCTATGAACTCCTTTCATTGTGAGTCTAATTTTATTTGACCATTGTTATAATCTGTTCAGTCTCTGAGCAAAGTCATTTTTATTTCTAAAACCCTGGAATTTTCCCTCTGTTTATCATCAGAACTTGTCTTTGCCTTTGCCTTTACCAAATTAAATCTATGTCTACTGTGGTTGGTATTTTGTTTTGTGTATTGACAAGGTGGGTGTTTTTAAAAGTCAGCTATCACCATTTTGACCAGGGACTGACTATATTACAACTCTATACCACACATTTAGATGAGCACTATCCCTGTCTCTCACAGTGCATGGCTCAGTGCAGTGACAATGATGCCATGTGCTTATCCACCTCAGATAGGGGAGGGTATGTTCTGTCCAAGGAAGCTGATGGGCATCTTCTGAAATATGAGGAGAAGGAGATCAGTTTTCCTAGCAGTAGGTGAAGAAGGAATGTGAATGTCTCAGCAGAGTTGGTAGAATTTCTGCCTACAGGGAGGCTGAGGGAGTGCCTTAAGCAGAGCCTTAAAAAGGGAAGGAAACAATTGCTAAATCATCAGTAAAGTAAGATCACATAGTAGAAAAAAAAAAGAAAGCTCAATGATGGAGACTAATTTAAGACTGACGTTTACAATTGTTAACTTAATTAGAATCTTTCAACATGATCTTTGAATTACGTTAACATATTTTTATTTTCTCATTGTTTATTTTTGACATATATGCATTCACGTGTATACACATCTGAGTACAGGTGTATGTGTAGGTCAGAGGTCAAAATTAAGCATCTTTTTCTTATTGCTCTCCACCTTATTTTTTGAGACATGGTCTGATATGTAACCTGGAGTTCACTTTTTAGCTACAATCCTCCTGTGTCTACCCCTTCTTCAATGCTGGCTGGGGTAACAGATGTGTACCGCTGTGCCCAAATTTTATGTACTTGCTGGGATCTGAACTCAGTTCCTTATGCTTGCATGGCAGGTACTTTTTCAACTTAGCTATCTCTCCAACCCCTAAAGTGAATGCTTTTGAAATGTTAAAACTTTTAATTTTATTTTACCACAATTTACAAATTTGGCCCTGCATGTCCCTTTTTGCAGATATTCATGAATCGTTTTAAAAACGAGAATGTGGATAATTTCAAATCCATGCAGCTTGTGTTAAATCAGAAATATATTTTAATAACAAAATAACTCAATATAGTAAAGAAATTAATCATTTTTAATTTTGGAATTTTTCACTATTTGTGTAGCATAGTGTTCCAAACCACTGAGATTGTGTAAGCAATTCTACATAGTTTTATACTGATGGGTTGCATTAGCTCCTCATTCTGGATAAGAAATCATTCCAACCTAATAACAAGGATCAGCAGATGCTCATCCATAGTAAAAAGTTTGTGTATGGCATAGTGGACCAGTATTCAGGGCTGTATAAAGTGGAAGTCAGGTGTCAGTTGCTCTGCATTCTTATCTTGGGATCACAGTACTCTCCGAAATGTCCCCAGACTGTTGGGTGAATATAATTATTTGTGGTCACTGGGATGAAGTCCCCATTTTCTTGTTCACTGTAAACATGATTTAGAAGTCACTTAGCTCCTGTTCTTGTAGTAGAGCTCTTCATAGTAGGAATTATTTCAATGGCAGCATGCTTCCTCTGCTCCCTGGGGAAAAAAGTCACTATAATTCTTAACAAAGATTTTTATATTATTTTACGCATGTGTAAAGATATGTACATTTATTTGTAAATATATGATCAAACTTTCCACTATCAACATTCTATGCATCAACAAAAGCATTGATTTATTCTTAATGACTACATGGTATTCCATGATATGGCTAAAATATACTTGGTTTTACTTATTTTCATTGGGTATTTACCTTATTTTAAATTTTCTATATTACAAATGAAGCTTATATCCACATGGATTTTTCTCCATTTCTTTTTTATTAAGAAATTTTATTATTTATTTATTTTACATACCAATCACAGATCCCCCTCTTCCCTCCTCCCACTGCTCTAGGCTTCCCCCCAACCCCACACCCCCATTCCCTACTCTAACAAGGTAAGGTCTCCCATGGGGAGTCAGCAGAGTCTAGTACATTCAGAAGAGAGAGGTCCAAGCCCCTCCCCCTGCATCAAGGCTGTGCAAGGTGTCCCACCATAGGTAGTGGGCTCCAAAAAGCCAGTTCATGCACCAGGGATGGATCCTGATCCCACTGCCTGGGGAGGGGGGGCCTTAAGCAGATAAAGCTATACAACTGCCTCACTTATGCAGACAGCCTAGTCCAGTCCCGTGGAGGCTTCACAGGTGTTGATCTAAATTTCATGAGTTCCCACTAGTTTGGTTTGGTTGTCCCCTACATGGATATTTTATATTTTGCATATTATTATTATGCATGTATATGGGAAAAAGGGTGTTCTGTTTGCTTTTTTATCTTGAGACAGAGTTTCATGTAGCCCAGGCTGGTGTCAAATGTGCTGTGCAGCTGAGGAGTACTTTAAACTCTTCATCCTCCTGCTTCTGCTTCCCAAGGATTAGGATTGTGTGTACCACCATGACCGGCTGTAGGACATGGATCTGAAAGGATTTAAAAGTTAAATTTACTGCAGGTAGGCAGCAGGCAGCACCAGAGTATTGTAACCATTATATTAAGGTTATTCCATTAAGAAATGTCTATATTCATGTCGACATAGATTGCAATAGAACCCATAATACTTATATAAAGTAATTGATATATGTAAAGTTACCTGTTTGTGACAGTGACAGATAGGTCATAGAACATAATGCTAATTCTGCACAACTAGTGCAACATTTTGTTCTCATGAGTGCAATAAAATAGTGTTTGTTAGTAGGTACATGAGTCTCCTACACACATGCAAGGGTAGTCCAATACAATTAGGAGACTTTAGTTTTCTTTTATAAACACAGAACAGAAGCCTCTTGTTACATGTTCTGTGTCTGCTCCCTCATTTATAAAAAAAAAATGGCCTTAGTTGTATTATTAGGGAGTTTAGGATCAAAGCCTAGGCTGTTCCAACAAAGTAGGCTTGGCTGGGCATCCCTGATATGTCAGAGGCAAGCAACAATAAAAAGCAAAGATTTATTCAATGGAGCCTCGTTGGAGAGAGGATAAAATGAGGTCCAGTGACCCCAAGTCCATTTTTGAGGTACCAGCATGAGGCTTTGCCTTAAACAGAGGGCAAGGGAAGCATGTAATTAAGCAGTACTGCTTCTGATGTGGTCCTGTCCATCATTAATGTATCATGCATGGCCTTAGCTGCAGTCTGTCCTGCAAGGCAGTCTAATAATAAGCTGTCAGAACAATGTGAATCATCTTCCTGGAAGCAAGTCCCTCCTCTGGCTGGCACTAAGACTTTAGATCTTTTCCTTCTCATAGCATGAGATTCCTGGGGAGATATTAATTCTTTGAGTTCACTGTTGTAAGAATCCGATAACCAAAGTGAGGGGTAAAATTGTCTCTCATTAGAATGTCTCTCTCCTGCCAAGATGGTTTCAGTTGTAAAGATGAACTGAAATACATTCATGTGCTCACCCATAGCAAAGGCTTCATCAAATACGACTGCCTTTCTCAGTCTTTTCTTTCTAAGAATGTAATGGCATGTAGACTGACTTTTCCCACATGACTCCAAGAGTCAAACAGCCAGATCCTGTGATTGGAAACCATATTGAGTTGCATGCTAAGGATTCCTGAGTGAATTTACACTGTCCCATTGTGGCTGAGTTACTCTTTAAAAGTATCTAATTCTCAAGGACACGAGTGGTACAAAACAACTGCAACATGACAAGGGAGTGACTGGGTGTGTGATGGAAAGAGTTCTAGTGCTGTAAACACGGTTCGGTTTAATCCCACCCCCAGTCATTTTAGCAAAATACAGTCACATGAAAGCTATGCATCTTCTGATGGTTATTAATGGTTGGGAACACAGGTCACGTGTTTTCATTTAAATGCACATCTATTTCCAAATTATCTTTCTGAAAAATAAATTGAATAAAGAATATTTTTCTTATTTGGTCATCACAGTGAAGAAAATGACTCTTGGTTTGATTGAATTCAAACCATTTTGCTGTATCATAAAATACTGGGATGCAGAATTCTTGTTGAAAGGTTAAAAGCATTTGGGTAATTTAAAGTTCTGCAAAAGCATGTTCCCAGGCACTCTGCCTCTAATTTGATTTTGATTTGAATATAGTATCATTTAAATTGGTTCTTGCCTTTTAACTACCAACACTCATTAAAAATGTCAAATATTACACTCTTGGCAGTAATATTGTCTCCCCCCTCCAAAAGTGAACTATTCCAATTGCATAATTGTCAGATAAAATAGACCTGTTCTTATCGACATGTACTCAGCGGCTGATTGATTGTCCACAAAGTGTTGATATTTGCCTCTCTTGTTTACTTCTTCAATCATCTGGTGGACAGTTTCTTTCTGCCCTATGGGAGTTGGCAGTATGAAATGAGCATCCAGTAGCAACTCAAAAAACTCTTCAGTTTATCTCCTGAGTTTTCATCCATTGCTAGACTGTTGAAGTCTAAATTTTTCCATCTTATACAAGGTCCTGAGGATGCTAGGATCTACTAAATTCAAAAGCAATGGATAGGGAATAGAACATGGGCTTTATTTTAAGACACTTACTGGGTTAAAATTTTGAGTTTGTTTTACCTTAGGCCAGTTATTTTCCCTTTCAAAGCAGCTACTTCTCCAACTATAACACATATTCAACATTTGCTATTCAGGGTTTTCATCTATATGAAAAGAGCATTTATGTTATTTATTCATCATCTAACTTCATATTTATCTATCATCTACCCATCTATCTGTGGAACCTGACATCTATTAAGTACTTTGCTCAAATGTGGGCCAGTATACCAAAGACTTTGGCCAGGGTCAATGATTTTTGAACATCTTGGAAGAATATGACTTAAAGGAAATTCTATCCCATCAATACCTCGTGAAAAAATCATAAGATAAAACTTAGATATAATAGCAGGAGTGAAGCGCTTGGCCCTTTTTCTGAGCATGAACTCCATGTGTGATCTAGATGATCTTGTTCCAGACTTCTAGGAAGACCCCTTTCACCCATAGACAATTGAGCAGAATATTTAAATTGTTCTTGAATGTCATCCTTTCAGTCTCATCTTAAGCTAAATTTAAGAAGGACTTACAGAGTGTTCCTTGCCAATATTTGTGCCTACCAAAACAACTTATATAGAGGACAATTTCATTTAATGTAATCATTGATATGGATTACATAGGTCTACCATCTTGGTAATTTAAAAAACTCTTGATCTCATTATTTCTTTATTACTTGGCTTTCTTGCTTTTAATTTTTTTCTGACAGCCAAATAGTTTTAGTATTATACTTTAATTAATTTGGCATCATTGCTTTATATGTTTGCATTATTTTGTTGATGCTTCTGGGCATTAGGATGAGAGACTTCTGACAGTCTCTCAGACTATGATATTGGAGCTCTGTTTCTGAGTAAGAAGGAAAAACACACATTAGCCTTCCTTTCCCATTAAAAGAAACTATACCTGCTTATGAATAAAGAAAGGTAAAGATTAGTATATAATTAAGAAAAAGCACCAGACTTTGAAATACCATAGGAAGAGCCAAGATGTTTATCACCCCCCATCCCCTTAGGATTCTCAACTTAAATGCAATAGAAATCTTAAACTTTAGTGTAAGCACAGCCAGGCAGACCGAGGGAAAGCCTAAAGAAGTGTTTTAGTTGTGGTAAGGATTAGAAAACAAAACAAAAGCTCCAAGGGGGAAAAGAAGCCCCAGTTTGCTGTCTCTCCCCACAGTCTCTGATCCTCAGGACCTACAATGTCTGCAGTGACAGTGGTGCCACACTAAGATGAACCTTTCCCTGGTCTGGGTAGATTTATCAGTCCATAAGGGCCACAGTAGGATACAGCCTGCTGTGTTTTACCTTTCCTTACTTGTTCTTACCCCCTCATGGCCTGGGATACAGCTGCAAAAGTATGACATTCTAGACAAGGATAGAGAGGAGCATCCCAGGAAACTTGAAAAAACTGAATAAATAAGGAACAGGTGAATGTGTGTGCAAGTGAGTTTCTGGGCTCTTGCATGTCCCAACTAGGATAAGCGAGCCTGGTCCTTATTAGAACATCAAATCTCTGACAAGAGAACAGAGGTGGGCAGGTAACTTATAGGACAAACTCCAATAGTGTGGCAAACAGGATTGCCATAATTAGCTAACAAAAAGTCAAGAAGTTTGAATTCAAGATAAGCAATGAATTTTTAGTGTATGTGTATCTTATGCAGTATTTGGCATCCTGTATTTTATTGGACATCCCTTATTGAAAACAAAGCAAAACCAAACCAAACCAAAAATAAAAACATTGATTATTGACTTGACTTTGGAACCACAGGCCACTGAGACAGAGCTAGAACCTGTGAACTGAAACAAATCAAGAGTGCTTGTTAGGATAACAACAAAACAAATAAAACATTTTTGACAGTAAAACATGCATTTGTGTATGACTCTGTTAAAAATATGCAGTTAAAAGTGTGCAAAAGGTAACAGTGATAAGGTAAATATTACCTGCACGGAATTTAAAATGGCTATTATAAAACGCTTGGCAAGGGACTTGCCAACATCTTGGAACAAGGTAAAAAATATTCTTAAGAAGAAACAAGATACAAAGAAGCATCAAATGGAAAATTTACACTGAAAACCATAAGAACTGAAATGTGTCTAAAGCACCAGGAATAAAGAATCAGCAGCTGTAAGCCAGATCTTCTCTTGAATTCTCAGAAATCTACTTGGCAACTGAAACAAAAAATCCGCACTGAAGGGATTTGCAGCATACATGATACAAAAATAAATGCGTGTAATACATGATGGCCACAACACAAAGAAGAAAGAACAGTAGAACTAGACGGCACTAGCTTTTGTTAATATACTTTTCTATTACAGTTGGAAGGGCAAAATTCAATTATACATAAATGGTGAAGAGCTATTCTGTAATTGCTAGAACAATTACAAAAAATGATGGCCAGAATGTGGTCAAACTCACACTAGACAACTTGGATATGGGATATTTAAAGTGACTCTTGCATTATTGCCAGTGAAATATTGTGTTTTAAGTGTTACCCCAGTTAACATAGCTGTTGTGGATCTTATTAGTTAATACAGTTTGATATCACCTGATATATATGATGCTATCATTTTAATATAGTGTTAAGATTTTGGCTTTTAAATACCATACAATGTTAAAAGACACTAAGAGAAGAAAACCTTCTTTTATTTATCTGTTGCATTTACCTATGGAAGATGGCAGATCTTATGGTTTATGCCAAATCCTAAGAAATGTATTAAGTGCTTTCCGGCAACGTTACAAAGTCAGGGAAGCATCATCAAAGCTTTAGGTATTTTTTGGTAAAGCCTTAGGTATTTTTGAAGGAAGGTCCAAAGGTGGTAAGTTGGAAGCAATATAAGGGGACATGAGATGTGGACAACAGCTAGACCACGAAGAATTTGGTGAGATGTTCCCATTTCTTCCCTCTGATTAGTTTATAAATCAGCTATCTGAGAGTTCCATAAGGTTAATAACTGTCAAGTTCTCTCAGGGTTCTAATCCCGTCAGTTAGCAAAGCACCAGGCACATTGTAGATGTAGTTGTAACTTTGTAGCTAAAAAAGAAACAAACTATCCAAGTAAAGAGAAAAGCCGAAGAGGTCAGAGCTAAGAGCCTTAACTGCTTTCAGTTCGCTAGTCACTCCCTGAAGCAACGACTCCTGCTCAAAAGGGGGTTTGTCCTTTTATAGAATTCTGTTCTGCCTTCTCATTGGTTGTAAGC
>CABHPH010147838.1:0-18078 GCA_902168325.1 Peromyscus nudipes | reverse complement strand
GGAGGGAGGGAGGGAGGGAGGGAGGGAGGGAAGGAAACTGCTGATTTGATGGAAGTGTCATGTTTTCCAGATTGAAGAAAGTTCCAGTCTGACAGCAGACAGCAATTTCATCCCTGACAGTGTTAACTTGTGGCCTGAAGGGGAAGACATAGTTTCTGACTCTGGCCCAGTCTCTCACTATGTGATAGAATTGCTCCTATCAAAGAGGACACCTCCTCTGATGGAAGAGGTAGCCTGTACTCAAAGGTAAACATGTATAGGGAAAGCAATCCATCCCACATCCCTCTGAGAAGCTAGGCGTGCAGCATCTGTGTGAGCTCAGAGAGATGTACCATCCTAAGCCACACGCTGGACACAGGTGACCCAGGATCACGCTCCTCTCGGGCTCCCAGCCAAGTCTTCTCACTAGAGAATCAAACCAGAGGAGCTGGCCTGGGGCCTCATCCCTGGCATCTCATGCCAGCCTGGCCAGGGGAGGCTTTCTCACGATCAGGGACATCTGGGCTGGCGCAGCTCCCAGAGGCCACTGACATGAAAAGCAAGGGGCTTGGCGGAAACACCATCTGCACATCATAAAGCTGCTGGTAGTTCCCAGGGGCTGTCTCCAGCTGCGCTGGGCTGCCAGGATAGAGGAGGGGGCAGGGTGAGAACAAGAGTGACCAGAGTGGAGCAGGAGGGGACTCCCCCACCTGGCATCCGGGCACTTTGACAGCCAGTGCACCAGGTTTGTCTCTCTGTGGCCACAGGGACGACACTGGGAGTTTCCTGTCCCAGAGGGTGATTTGGTCATGGCAGGCAGTGACCAGTAGTGTGGCTTGGCACTCTGTCTTAGACTGCACTTCTTGATTCAACTCCTAGACCATTCCTAGGATGAGTGGATTGATTTCTTCAGTGGTCACGTGTGTGCAGATACATCTGAATGACTGCAGGCTTGCCATGATGATCAAAAGTAACACAAGCATGGAGTGCATTTAACATTGGAGCATCGGTTATACTCCGGGGAACCTCATTACCAAAGAGGTCACATGGATGTGAAGGGGGTGCTCCATCACTGTTGGCTCTTACTACCTCCCTTGCTGCTGTCTTGTCCCATCCTGAAGCTGCCAGCAAGCTAGCTCGCAGAGCACTCCTCTGTGACGGGCAATGGGGAATGGATAAGAGATGTTGAGGCTATCTCACTGGACCTGCTGTCAATCACATGCCACCGCATCAAGGCTACAGCTGATCGGGCAAGAGGCTGGACCTGGCTCAAGGTAAGTTCATCATCCCTTGGCAGTTGAGCAGAGCCCATCAAGTTCTTTGTGGAGAACTTGAGTGGGGGGTCAGAGCATTTGAACTGATGATTCTGCTCGGTTCTGAAGAAGAGGGCCAGAAGGAGGAGGAAGCCGCCCCCATTCCTCTTTGGGCTCCCACATGAGTTCTATGTGGGACAAAGCTGTACCTGAGAAATGAGTCTGGCCAAGAAGCATAAACCCAAACACATGTCCCTTACACCCACGGCCAATCATATTTACATATAGGATCTCTTTCTCTTCCTTTACACCCCAGCAACTGAACCACAGCTGAACAACTTCCAAAATAGAGAACCCCAAGGGAGAGTGACCGGCGTGAGGCTCAGAAGCTCAGAGCATGCTGACTAGCTGTGGACAAAGGGATTTCTGGAGGGGTGGGGGTGGCGGCTGTGGGAGAAAAGGCACAGGTGTGCAGCAATTGCGATTCTATTGAGCATCTGAGCAGAGGTGTGTGGTCCTTAGAGAGCGTCAAAACCTACCACCTGCCACCTCTGGCTTTGCTCTCCCAGCCTGGCTCGATTCCCCCAAGTGTTTTACTCCTGACAGCTAATGAGAGAAGGGTAACCACATAACCACGGACAACTAAGGGAGTCCCATGCCTTTGTCAGGGCTCCCTCCGGAAGTCCTGAGTCAAGGCCTCGAATACAAGCAGTACACACCCTGGGAAACGATGACAGAACATCAGCCCGATGAAGCTGTGGGCCAGAGAAGATCCGGTGCCAGCGAGGGGTGGTGTAGAGTATGCAGTCTCTGTGGGTGCAAAGTCTAACCCCACCAAGAATCTGGGAGGTCCAAGGTAGAAGATGTGTCTCAGAGAAATTGAGGTGCTCACCACCACCCTCTTTAACTGAGGGGAACCCCAAGGCCTGAACTAAGAATTCCTTCGATTTTTCAACCCTAGGCATCCTTACACGCTCTTCAACTCCCCTGGCTGCTTCCCTGTCGCACACATGGACAGAACAGGCTCCAGTTGCCTGCAGGCGCCCTCAGGCAGAGACCAAGGCTGAGCAGCTGGAAATTGAGTCAGCATGAATGCAAATGGAAGGTGTCAAGGGGCTGCAACAGAGCCCGATCAGCTGCTGCCACACAGAGCAAAACCTCCTCCTATCTGTTCAGCCCTGGGCTAACCTCTGAGGCCAGGGGATGTGATATATGTGGACTGAATTGCTCATGGAGCAGGATGAGAGAGCGGGATGATGGGGGGATGTAATGGCCTGGGTGTGCTCCTGCAGCCCACCCTGCAGCAGGGAGGACGTGGGCAGCTCCAGAAGAAAAAGACACGCAATGACCACTCCTTAGCCACAAGCTTCTCAATTCACTGGCAGGTGAGAGGTTTGACTTGACAAAAACCCTTCCAGGGCTGGGTCTGTACCTCAGTGGCGGAGCATTTGTCTAGCATTTGTGAAGCCCTGGGCTGGGTCCCCAGCACTGCAAACACAAAATCAGATCCCGTCAACCAACCCCTTTAGCTGCCACTTGTCCTAATCAGAATTAGAAGGAATTATCAATGGTCCTCAACCTTCCTAATGCTGCAACCCTTTAATGCAGTTCCTTATGTTGTGGTGACCCTCAACATAAAATTATTTTCCTTGCTACTTCATAATTGTGACTTTGCTACTGTTGTGAGTCGTAATGTAAATATCTGTGGTTTCAATGGTCTTAAGTGATCCCTGTGAAAGGGTCATCCGACCCCAGGGGTCGAGACCTACACGTTGAGAACTGCTGGATGAAGTCCTAACATTGTACCAGGATCTGAGGGCACAAAGGAAAAGGTACCATTTCTGTTCTCTGGAAGATGAGGGCGGCGTGTTCTCTAGAAGTTGACATGGTCACGACAACCATTTCTATTCTCATTTCACCCAGGCTGTGGGTGAGATGGCACTGACGGCAAAATGTACCCAGAAAAAACGAGAAGTTGCTAATGAAATACTGTTACACTGTAGATCACAAAATTCATCCTAATTTTAGAGTTATGAAATGTAAAAAAAAAAAAAAGATGTATTTCAGAACGTATGGATTATAGCCATACTGTTATAGTTTATATAAAAAAAATTCCGTAGGCATCGTCACATTTGTTGCTCATGGCAAACTTGCTGGAAGTTATATTGCACCGCCTGGCATGTCATTGCATGCAGCTGCACCAATAATCTGCCTGAGGTCACTGAGCTCCTAGGTGGACAGAGGGGAGCTCAACATCACAGAGTCGTGACTTCACTGTGTACCTCTGCCTAGCTCCACTTCTCCTAATCCCCTGAACCAACTCGGAACTCTTCCACATCTGTCCTTCTCCCAGCTGCAAACAAGAAGCCCACTGAGCACCCTGCTCACTGCCCCCACATGCCATGGGCACCCATGTGAGATATTTCTTGTCCCGAGAAACCTCTTCCTTCTAGGAAAAGCATCTCCTTTTTAACCACAAGAGAGTACAAGTGACTCCTTCCCTTCCACCCTCCCTCAAGGCCACAGTCACCTGAGTCTTCATCAGAGATTTGAGAGGGGCTAGGCACACAGTCCCGAAAGTACCTTCACTTAGGCCTGTTTGATAATGGTTAATATGATAATCTTCTCACATATATGCCTAACCAATCCCAAGCTGAGAATCCCACCTGTGTGTATGTGTCTGATGTGTGTGTGTGTGTGTGTGTGTGTGTGTGTGTGTGTGTGCGCGTGCGCGTGCGTGCGTGCGTGTGTGTGTGTGTGTGTGTGTGTGTGTGTGTGTGTGTACTGAGCTATGCCTGAACCTCTTTTTACTTTTTCTTTTTCTAAAATGAGATTTTACCATTTATTTTTTGTTATGCAGTGTGTGGGGAGCTATATGCATGTGAGTCCAGGTGCCCACAGAGACCAGAAGGTCAGATTCCCGGAAGCTCGAGTTACAGGTGACTGTGAACCACCCAACATGGATGCTGGGGACTGAACTACAGTCCTCTGTAAGAGCAGCAAGCGTTCTGGCTGTGGTGGTCTCGTTGGCCAGACCTCAGTCACATGGCCACTCCTGGACCAGTCAGTCATAGGCAGTTTTGCTGCCCTTACTGACTGACTGTGGCAGAGAAAGAGGGGACAGTGCTGGATGCGCAGAACACCAGTGTCAGGTGGGACCCCTAGAGCGGGGAGCAGAATGGACAAACTGATACAGCTCAAGTGTCTGGAGCAGGGACCAGAAAAACAGACACAGTTCAGGCAGCTAGAGCAGAGTCCATACTGCAATGTGCTATTTAAAAACAAAGCAAAACAGGAGGAGCTGATGATGTAGGCCACTGGTAGATCACTTGCTTAGCTTATACAAGGCCTGGCTTCCATGCCCAGCGCTGCAATCATCAATCAATCAATCAATCAATCAATAAGAAAGGAGAGGTAAAGACAGCAGAACAAGGCAAGAGTGTACAATGCTGAGGAGCCAGAAGAGGACATACTTGAGCAGGTTGCAAGGATGCCTTCCTGAGACAGTGAAAGATGGGAAGGAGCCGGAATTGCAGAGTGGAAGCAGCCCGGGAACAGCATGCATAAAGGCCTGTTGTCAAGGCAGGCTTGTTCAAAAGACTAAGATTAGACAGAGTAAGTCGAATCATGGATGATAAGTCAAGCCTATTATGAAATAAGATGCTGTTGGGGAGCCAGGCATGTGGCCAGGGCATCCAGAGCTTTGTAAACTGTGGGAAGAGGTAGAGCTTGGCCTGAGTAAGGTGGGAGATCCCAGAAGGGAGCGACCAGGCAGTGATGTGGTCTTCTCCAATGAATGTTTCCAGGCCACTCTGACTGTGGTGGACAGAGTACATGGACAGTGGGAGAGAGTAGACCCCCCTCCTCAATGGTGTAGTGGCTCTTACCAAGCCAACACTAAGGGTAGACAGAGACAGGTACGATTCCGTCCTCATGGGGCATCAGGGACACCTTTGAGGAGGGAAAAATTGGGCTGCTGAGCCAGAAGCAGCCGTCATTTCCCCCTCAAAGATTTTTCCTCCTGAGAAGTGGGGAGATTTGGTTTTCCCTTCTCTTTTCTTTCTTATTTTTTCCCTTCTTTGATAGTTAGTCATGATTGTCATCTTGGCTGGGTTAAGAAACGCCTCGGGGATCATTAGAGCAGAGTGTCGTGAGAGTGTTTCCAGGGAGATCAGATCACAAAGATTTGGACCTAACTGGTGATTGGCCCTGTGATGGATTCAAAATCTGATGGTGTCCTTGGGAGGTAGTGGAAGAAAGGAGGTGGAGCCCAGCTGGAGGAAATAGGTCACTGGGGCCAGTCCTGGCGGCTCTATCTTGCCCTTTCTGGTCTCCCCTTCTCTCTACTTCCTGCCTTCCATGAAGATGTTCTTCCACCATAGGCTCCTGCCAAGCACACAGGTTCAAGTGACCAGGAAGTGAACTGTCTGAGACTGTAAACTGAAAACCTTGCTTCTCTCAGGTGTTTGCTCACAGAAGCAAACATCATCTCAGAACAGAACATGAAAGAGCCTCAGAAGCTAGAAGGAAGCCCCCACTCATCTGAGCCTTCCCATATGCACAAATGTAGGGCAAAACAATTCTAACAAGCCACCCACAGTCACAAGTACCAATAACCCAATGGTTTTGCCCAACTTGGCCTAAGTAGATCTGGCTGAGCCAAAATAGATTGAGTTGACAATGTCAGCAACTCCAATTCTGGCCTTCTGGGCCTCAAAATGTCGCAGGGGAGAAGGGAGGAAAATGCCTCCCTGCCACACTTACGATGCCACACTCATGGTGCCACACTCATGGTACAGCCTCTCTACGGCTCTTTATTGGTGACCTATCTCATGAAGAGCACTAGTCAATATTCTGCCTCATATGGTCCAGGCTGGCCTCAAACTCATTATATAGTTAAGGATGACCCTGAACTTATGACTGCTGCATCTACTTCTTGCGTTCTGAGATTATAGGTGGGCACTACCTTACCCAGTTTGTGTGGTGCTGGGGATCAAACCCAGGGCTTCATGTATTCTGGGCAGACACTCCATGAACTGAGTTACACCCCAGCGCATGAGTTAACATTCTATGAAGCATGTGGTATTTCTTACACAAACTGGGTCTCTAGTTAGCAAAGAACTCACCTGTTAGCCCTCATTTGAGTAGCACCAGCCAGGTACCCACGGATTCCTCTCCTCTCAGGATAGATGTCCCATTGTTCCCATGAAGATCATCTAAAGATCATCCCCTTGGGCAGATACAGAACCGAGTTTAGAAACCGTTTTGGTTGTGTTTGTGTTTGGTTGTACTGTCTACTCAGCATCCATTCTCCAACCTTGAGAGGTCAGCACCCCTATGTTTTCCTGTGAAGCCCGTGTAGTTTAGGCGGCACTTGCCTCCCCCCACAGGTTCTGGGACCTGTGATTTAGGTTTGGCTTAGACCTGGATAATGCGGGGATCTAACAAGGCAACTCCACATAGCTTATCTGGTAGTTAAAAGGAAGTTTATTTTGGGGTAACTTACAACCAGTAAAGGGATTGGTTATAGGATCCGGGAAAGGTGAGGTGCAGTCCAACGTGGTTCTCTGGAGAACTCTGAAACTCTGGCTTGGTCTGCAATCCAGCATCCAGGATCACGAGGAGCCAAGAGCACCAGCACGTAAGGATCTTGGGACTTAAGGGCTCCCTTCTTGGCCACTCCCCAGAGTCAGGTCATAAGTAGGTGTGGTAGTTACTGGCTGCCTCACTAGGGGCAGTGCTTCAAGGTCAAAGCTGAAACAGCTACCCACTACACCTGGATTCTATTGCTACTACTCTGGCCACTCTGCTAACCCCACTATTGCCTCTTAGTGGTGATTGGTTCTAGGAAAGCATATGACCTTAATCAACCCAATGAGACAACCCCATGACTTTTGATGGCCTCTTGGGGAAAGAAACACTCGTTTCTCTGGACTGGGATTCATGAGGAGGTCATTGGCGTTGGACTGATGTTAGAACAATTGAAGAAGGGGGTTCAACAAGTAGAGAACCTTGTGATATTAGTTAAGCTGCTGGATACAGCCCTAACCAAAGCTCACATCAGCAAGGATGAGTTTCTATCACACGGGGGCCAAGCAATACCAGGATAAGAACCAGGTAGGTAGGTAAGTAGGTAGATAGGTAGTTTGTTGGCTGGTTCAAGAAATGAACTTAGGCCAGGGAGAGGGGTTAGTAGGGAAAGGCATTTGCCACCAAGCCTGATGACTTGAACTCAATCTCTGGGATCCACAGGTAGAGAGAACCAACTTCTGTACATTGTCCTCTGACATTCACACAGCATAAATAAATAAATGTCATTTTTTGTTGTTGTTGTTTTTCAAGACAAGGTTTCTTTGTGTAACATTCCTGGCTGTTCTGGAACTCACTTTGTAGACTGGGCTGGTCTTGAACTCACTGAGATCCTCCTGCCTTTGCCTCTGAGTGCTGAGATTAAAGGCATGCACCAACACTGCCTGCTATAAATGTCATTTTTAAAAAAGAGAAAGAAAGGACCTCACCATGTAGCCCAGGACGGCTTTGAATTTTTGATTCTCTAGTCTCAAGTGCTGGTATTGTGTGTATGTACCACTGCACCTAGCTATCATCATTTTTTAATAATCAGAAGTATTTAAAAATAAACGAAAAGGCCTCTTGGCTCCTCTCCATCTTTCCTTGAGCTTGTGAGTAAAAACAAACTCATCTGAGGCTGTCTGCCCTTCAGAGTTCCCCTGTGGGTGTCCAGTTGCTCTGACTTAATAGAAAGGCTCTCCTTCTCTTATTCAAGAAAATAGAGTCTAGGAGTGACCTAATGCTCTAGAATGTTACTTCTCAAACTTTAATACCTATGTATGCATTGCTATGGGATCTTGTTGAAAACATGACTCCAGTTCCACAGCTCTGAAGTGGGCCCTGCTATTACCAAGTTCTCAGGGCGTGCAGACGGACCTGCCCATGGCTTTAGACCTATTCATAGAAGCCAGGCTCTAGAATATTCCATAAAGGAGCATTATGGATATATTGCCAAGGCAGAAAGAGGAGAATCGTTACTAAATTCTAGTGTGGGAAAACAACTGGAAAGTCTCTGGAATGACATATTCCAAAATATTTACAGAAAGTGGTGAGGTTCTGAGCAATTTAAATGTTCTCCCTCTTTCTTGTCTGTATTTTCAAATCTATAAGGAGCATGTACTGCTTAGGAGGAAGTTTAAATCTTTTCCACTTTGAATCAGAAATGTCCCTAGGTCATGTTTTGAATGGATGTTCTTCAGCTGGTACAACTTTCCTTGGAGGGTATGGAAATCTTTAGGAGGTGAAGTCTGGCTGAGGGAAGGAGGTCATTGGGGGTGGGACTTTTTTTTTTTTTTCGATTTTCAAGACAGGGTTTCTGTAGCATGAATCTTAGAAGGTCTTATTAATAAAATCAAACCTGAGGCCAGTTATTGGGGTAAACACTGGAAGGTCAGAGAGACAGAATAAGCCACAGCTATCTCACCTCGCTGGGTCCTCAGCTGGTCTTGTTTCCTCAGACTGGATGCCCCGAGCCCTCATCCAGAATGGGTCTCAGCTGAACTGCTGCTAGAAGCCTGAAAGCTTAACCAGCCACATGCTTCTCCAGGCCGCTTCTCCAGGCCAAATGCCTCTCCAGGGCAAATGCCTCTAGTTTCTGGTCCTCACGCCTTATATACCTTTCTGCTTTCTACCACCACTCCCTGGGATTAAAGACTGACTTTCTGGGATTAAAGGCGTGGGTCACCATGTTTGGGTGTATCCTTGAACACATGAATTTCTGCCTCTGGAATGCTAGGATTAAAGGCGTATGCTACCACTGCCTAACCTCTATGTTTAATATTGTGGCTGTCCTGTTCTCTGACCCCAGATAAGTTTATTAGCATACACAATATTTTGGGGAACACAATTCCCCCCACAGGTTTCTCTGTGTAATTTTGGTGCCTGTCCTGGGTCTCACTCTGTAGACCAGGCTGGCCTCGAACTCACAGAGATCTGCCTGCCTCTGCCTCTGTGCTGGGATCAAAGGCGTGCACCACCACCACCTAGCATGGAGGTGGAATTTTGAAGGTTCCTGTCTTGAGCTCTCTCTCTCTCTCTCTGTCTTTAGCTCTCTCGTTCTCCCTCTGCCCTGAGATAGATCTCTCTCTCTCTCTCTCTCTCTCTCTCTGTGTGTGTGTGTGTGTGTGTGTGTGTATGTATTGAGCTCCCTGTCTCTCCCTTTGTCTCCCTCTTTCATTTTGAGCTCTCTGCCTTCCTCCTTCTCTCCCTCCTAACTTCCCTCTGTCTTTCTGCCATGCAGTGAACTACCTCCATCACAGGCTCCCGTGGACTACCTCCACCACAGGCTCCCGTGAACTACCTTCACCAAGGCTCCCGTGGACTACCTCCACCACAGGCTCCTGTGGACTACCTCCATCACAGGCTCCCACTGCCATGCTTCCCACTATGATGGACTAAACCCCCACAAACCCATGAGCCACAAACTCCCCCCTCAATCCCTTTCTTTCAGATATTATGGTCCAGCAATGTGAACATCACCAATACAAAATCTAAATAGCTAAATCAAGGAAAAAATCTAAAATACACACAATTTTCTCTTCTGAGACCGGGTCACGGCAGTCCAAGCACTCCTCAATCTTGTTGTGTAGCCAAGGATGAAGTTAAACTCCATACTATTGGAGTTTTCTCACTTTACACAATGAAGTCCACCCTGTACCCCCTAGCTTCCAAGTCCTCAGACCCTGCCTCTGCTTTTCTTTCCCAGACCTTCCACTCACCCAGCCTCCTGCCTCAGTGCCCTGGCATGCATGATTCTGCTTGCTTGGACCAGCCCTGAAGACTGGTCCTGTGCTCTGAGTCCTCTTCATGCTCCTAACTGGTCTTCCTCAGCTTCCCAGGATGACACCTCGTCCTTCTCTGACCTGTTAGCCTTGAAGCTCCCTATGGCCCCTTCTCCTCTGGTCGCTCTCCTCTCTTCTCCTCCAGTCTCATTCCCTCCTGAGGTCCCGAATTATCTCTATGCTAGCCTATCTGCACAGCTGGCCTCTCCTCCAAGCATCACCTCTAGGATCAATCCTTTACCCCACCAAACGCCCCGTCCTTTATGACTCAATTATCCCATCAGACCAAGCCATACTCCCCACCCCCTTCCCTTCAGGACTGCACCAGCAACATGGGTCCCTCCGCCACTTGTCTCCAAAGCACCATTTCTTACATTGTGAAGCTGGACATGCATCCCCGTGCCCACCTTTGTTTCCTACAAAATCACATACCTGAGCCATGCCTCCCGAGGCTCTGTCCAGCCCAGGCTGGCCTCTTGCACTGACCTCCTCACACTCTTGCTCCAAGTCTGGCCTCCTTCCTGCCTTGACTTTGCAGAAGGACATAGCCAGTAACCGGGAGTGTTGCCTGCTCAAAGGAGGGTCCGTAGCCACCACCAAAGTCCTGGGACCACTGAGTGGACTCTGTTGATGACCCAGGGTAGACCTCACTGTCTGACTGGGACTATGAGAAACCAGACCTGCCCCTTGAGGTGAAGTTTATTCTCTGTACCGCATCACTGTGCCACCTTGGGGCCTAGCCAAGCTGAACCCACCTCACTCTGTGTTAGCCTGCCTCTCTCACTCCCTTTTGATTTTCTCCTGGACCTCATTTCCTCTAGGACACTCCCCTCTAACCCTCCCAACCCTCTTCACGTCAAGAAGGGCTTCCTCGGGAGTCCTTGCGGGAACCCCAGGCTGAGACAAAGCCCGATCCTAACTGCTCTGTGTTCTTTGTAAGAGCGGGGACAGCTGCAGCTCACTGGTGACCAATGCCATCACTCATGAGGCACCTGTCTCCCTCTCGGGTTTGCCAATTCCATGAAGCCAAAGCCATTCTAGTTCTCCCAGCACCCTCCTCATTCCTAGGGGCGCCTGGGAGATACACAGTGAACACTAGGTGGGTGCACGGGGACAAAGGGGAGGGAGAGAGGAAGTCCTTGTGTTGCCTTTCAGAGTGGGTCCAGGGCTCCACATTTATCTCTGTCTTGGCGGGGACTGAGGCTGGCTGTGGCCTTCAGGCTGGCAGCAGGGAGCGTTTGTGTGCAGGCTCGTGGCACAACCCCACCCCCCAAGCAGCCCCCGTAAGAGCACACAGTAGAGGTGGCACAGGATCCCCATGTAGACAGCTGCCACCTGCTGCCTTCTCTCTGCGCCCTCAGAAGCAGGAGGCTTGGCTGTTCCACCAGTGACTGAAAACCCTGGAAGCTGCACAGCCAACTGCAGGTCACCACACATCACCTCAGGCTGGTGCGTTTCCAAAGAGATGCCCGTTAACCGGCCTCAGCCCCTAAGCCTCAGGGTCTCTCCCAGCAGAGATGGCAGGCTGGCACCAAGAAGACCCTGACACACCTACCCTGTCAAAATAGGTCACATACTTAGCTATTTCCTAGGCTCTGGAAAATGCTACCTTTCTCCCTCTCTGGGGGATAGGACTCCCTAACAAAAGTATGTAGGAAAACCAGGCCTTCCCCACCCATCCTTCTACTCCCTTACATCTGGAAAGGGCCAAGAACGCTCACTCCTCTTTTTGCCCGTTCTCCTGATGGTCACACACAAGTGTGTAAGTCATTCCTCAGATGAGCAAACTGAGGTGAGACCAAGGAGACACAGCTAGGAACGGGAACTCCCAAGCTCTCGAGCTCCTCACCTGCCTTCCTGCCACAAGAGTGAGCAGGAGGGCTCCATGGGATCTCCCAGAACCAGGCCAAGGAGTTCAGTCCTAGCTACAGGAGACCGAGGCCATAGTCCATCCCAGGATCAAGTGGCCAGGACAGCAGATGTGGCCTGAAGTGCGCCCTCCATGGGAGTACGACAGCTGAAGCCCTCAGGCCAGCCTCCACACAGCAACTCTTCCCCAAGGGGCGGGGCACAGGGTGGAGGCTGAGCTGGCAGATTTTCTGGGAATGCCACGCCCCCCAGTGGCCACCTGCACAGTGCCTCTCCCCTTCACAGGCTCCCTTACTAAGATGCTCATAGCCTGTTACCCCAGAAAAGACCCCAGGCAAGGAAAGAGGGAGGGGTTCATAATCACAACATGAGGAAGCTCAATCATTCATTCATTCATTCATCCATTCATTCATTTATTCAACATAGATGGCCTGTTTTTCCACCCAGTTCTGCAGAAGGTATAGGGTCCCTGTCCTGAACGTCCCCATCCTCAGGCTGTTGAAAGTCCAATGGAGCAGAGACAGTGTGCCAGAAGCAAGTGAGGAGAGGAGGCCAGTGTGGAGGGACTGGGGGGAAGAGGCTGGAGAGACAATGGGGCAGAAGTAAGTGAGGAGGCCAGCATGGAGGGGCTGAGATGATGGGGTGGGGTGGGGGGTAGAGAGACAATGGAGCAGTTCAGGCCCTAAGAGCCCAGATGTGGATCTGGAATTGACTGGGACAGAAATAATGACACAGCACTGATGCCCCCTGAATTACATTTTGAAAGGACCACAAATATTTAAACCGTAATGTTAGCAGTGACATTTCCCAAGCACTCTCTATATTTTAGGCGTTGCCGGTGGTACACTGGCCTCATTTTCCTTCATCCTTACACCCATCACATTGCTGTGGCAAGCCTGACCACTTTGCCTTTGTTTTAGGAGACAGAGAGGTCCACAGTCGGGGAGCACTGGATGTACCCAAGGTCACACAGGACTGGTAAGTATGAAGCCTGGACTTGGGCCAGCTCTGTCCCTCCCCAGAGCTACTGTAGGATCTCCCTGGCCCGAGACTCATTTCTAACTCCTCATCTAAGTAACTGCTGCTCAGTATATTTTTCCAGGGCTGGGGATGAAACCCAGGCCTTGTGCATACCAGACACTCTACTGCTGAGCTACAGCCCCAGTCCTGCTCACTAATGTTGTCACTGTCACAGCAAGGTATTCTCAACCCTACGGAGGAGACCTGTAGGCAGGTCCATCTAGATGGCTTTCAGGAGGCACTGCCGATACTGTGTCCACCCTCAGCAAGATGGACATAGGTACTGCCCTCCTGTGTTGTGTGACAAACTTTTCCTGGAGAGACATAGCACACATAGACAGGAAACCCATGACAGATCAGTACTGTTACCACAAAAGCCCAGCTTGGTAAACCAGTAAGTTTTATTGGGATGACTTACAGGAATATGGATGAGGAGTAGAGATGACCCAGAGACAGCTGCATCACCAAAGCCCACCCCAGCATGGGTGAGAGCGCACAAAGCTGGGAGTCTGGAGCCCACTGCACAGCCTGCAGGCAGCTCAAAGGATTGGAGAATGTCCTTTCCAGGTGACACTGTCGGTCTAAACCTCTTCTAGGCATCTGAGCTGGTTTCTGTTTCCTCCTGGCAGCTGGTCTGGTCTCGGAGTCTGAGAGTCTTCTCCGTTTAGCCTCTCTCAGCTTTGTTTTCTCTGGCAGGGCGGGGCCTAGTGAATCTGATCGGTTGCAGGGACTTCCTGAAGCTATTTTGAGATGTTGGCCTTGCTGTTTACAGAGCTTCCCTGCAAGGTGGGATGTTTCGATTTTGGAGGAAACTGTTACACCAGATCCTAGCGCCTGGCAAGAAAACCGGACACAACCTCTGGGCTGACCGTGGGGGCACAGTAGATGCTGTATACAGAGTCAAAGCAGTGATTGGGAATCTGGCCAGCTCAGACCACCTGGGTAAAGAAGGCAACCCTCAGCCTCCGTTTTGGATCACAGAGGCCAGCCAGCTGCAAAGGAACAGCCAAAGCCAGAGATGGAAGCTGGGGTTAGGAGATTAATGAAAGCCCGGGGCTGGGCTGAGCCCCTCCCAGAACTGTCCCCTTGCTCTTCTGTAAGGTAGTACTTGGAAATGGTGAAGTTGCCTTCTCCCTGTCTCCAGAAAGCTTCCGTTTCAGGTATATCAGAATCACGAGTACCATTGAGATGTCACCAGACCTGACATCCTGCCATCACAGAATTATTCCAGCGAGGAAAACAGTCCCGTTCTCTTAGCACAGGTCCCTTGGTCCATTTTCCTTGTCTACAGGGCCCACAAAAATCTGTCGATAGCACTACACCTTGTACCCCTCACACTGTCTTCCGCTGCCCCTTAGCAGGTGTACACCAGCATATGCATCCTCTTCCCAACCTTGCTGGAGGCTGACTACTGCAAACGTAGAACCCCAGCTGACCCTGTCTGCCGTGTGGCATATAGCTTAGAAAGTGGGATTTGGGAGAAAGCAGACACAACTCAAGTCTCAGGCAAACAAGTTATGCGACCTGCGATAAGTCACCTGACTTCTCCAGGCCTCAGTTTCTCCACCTGTTAAATAGAGATGAAATACTCTTCCTCTTGCTAGGTCAGAATATGAGTGGGAGGGAACCAAGTGTACAACAATTTCGAGCATCTCCCTTGTGCCGTGACAATGTTCTTTTCATTAATTTTGCAGATCCAGAGCAGGCATGGAGCTTCCCTATTGGGGATATTACTTTAGCTGCCTGCTACATAGCAAGTTATCCCTAACTTAGTGGCTTAAGAATATATAAGTGTCACCTCCCAGTTTCCTTGCATCGGGAGTCTGGACACAGCTCAGCTGGGTCCTGTGCTTCTGGATTTGTTCAAGACTATGATTGGGACATTGGCCAGGGCTGAGGTCTTATCTGAATGTTCTAAGCAGGAAAATTCAGCTTGACACACAACACAAGTGGTATGTGCCAGGTACAGGATTTAAGCTAGGAATTCTAAAATGAATGCCTTGGGGTTCTGTCTTATAGAAAAAGAAATTTTTTTGTGAGCAGTGATTTCTGCTTTGTGCTCTTATTTTCCCTACTGTGAACTGTGGAGGAGCGTTCTCAAAAGAGGAAGCTACTAACCCCGCAGTATAAATGAGGCAAGCAGGTCCTCTTCTACCACCACAGAGGGCAGAGGGGGGAGGGAGGGGGAGGAGAGAGGCCTCTAAGAAACATGGTGGTTGACTTGCATATGTTCCCAGAGAACAGAGCCATCCCTGACCTGGGAGAGCATGGAGAGTGCAGAGCAGGCAGGAAAGCTGAATCCAGCCTGGAGGAAGAGGCATGCCAGAGGTGTGCTGGCAGAGACTCATCTTCGCAAAGAAAGAGTTGCACCCAGCAGCTGGGGAGCCTGAGCTCTCTTTAGAGGGTCCTGGGAGCTTGACTTCACTGTATCAGAGCCCCCTTGCCCATGCAATGCCCAGTTTTCCAACCTGTGACTTCCACCTCACAGATGCCAAAGAGGCTATGGCTATAAAGTAACAGAGTCCGGTTTGGCTTTTGTGAAAATGCAGCTGTCTTCACTAGAGCTGGGAGAGTGAAGACCTTCCCTGGCCCAGCCCCAGACCCTCTTCCTTTTGGCAATAAGACCGGACTTGATACCTAGGCTGGATCAGTCTCCTGTTCCCTACAAAACCATGTCTCAAGTGAGCCAACCAGAGTCCTTCCCTGGGATTTTTTTTTTTTCTGGGTGAAGCTAAGATCTCTTCCCCAGCTGTCAGGACACATCAAGATCCTAGAGACAGCTGGTGGCCATGTTTCCAACTATATGGGGTAGGGGTGGGCAGAAGCTCGAGAAGAGGGCAGACAACGGCACCAAATTCTTGTTTACCACCCTCCCCCGTCAGTCGAGTAGATCAATAAATGCTTGAAGTCATTCCAGTCGGGTTTTCTATCACTTGCCAACAGAAAGGTCCTAAAAGATCCGCCCATCATCTCACCACTGGAATTCCAGACCAAGCTACAGGGCTAGGGATGTAGCTCAGCAGCAGAGTGTTGTTTGATTTTACTCTTTTGGGGGGCCCGCCACCCAGCTCCCAACTAAATCACACACAGAGGCTTATTCCTAATTATAAATTCTTGACCTTAGCTTGGCTTATTTCTTGCCAGCTTTCCCTAACTTTAAATGATTCCATTTACCTTTTGCCTCTGGGCTTTTCCCGTTTCTTACTTCAGTAAATCTTACTCCGTGACTTGCTGTGTAGCTGGGTGGCTGGCCCCTGATGTCCTCCTCCTTCTCTGGCTACTTTTTTTTTCTCCTCCCAGATTTCTCCTTCTATATATTCTCTCTGCCTGCCAGCCTCGCCTATCCTTTCTCCTGCCTTGCTATTGGCCATTCAGTTCTTTATTTAGACCATCAAGTGTTTTAGACAGGGACAGTAACACAGCTTCACAGACTTAAACAAATGCAACATAAACAAAAGTAACACACCTTAAAATAATATCCTACAGCAGTAAAGCAGTTACTTAAAATGCACAAAGCTGGGGTCCTATCCCTAGCAGACCATGCAGACAGATCTTCCTGGGAGAGATCATCTAGGATTCCAAGCTGGTTTTTTTTAAATTTATGTGTGTATGACTGCATGTGGGTGTATGCACTGAATACATGGAGGTGTCCAAAGAGCTGGAAGAGAGTATCAGGCTGCCTGGAACTGGACTTACAGGCACTGTGAACTGCTGGATGTGGGTACTGGGAACTGAACCCAGGTCTTCTACAAGAGCAGCAAGTAGTCTTAACTCATCACCATCTCTGCAGTCCCAGATCCAGCTTCTTACAGCAGAAATGATTGCTTTCAGATTCCTTTTGAGGGAAAAAATGAAATTATAAGCTTATTTTACAGAACATATAGGGCACTATAAGGTTAAAAGTGCAGTAAAGACGTCTTTCATTGGGTGCACTAATGAAAAGCATTTTGACTCCAATTCAGGCCTGGATTCGAATCTACATCTGGCCCCTACCTCACCTCTCTGGGCCTCCACTTCCTCATCCATAAAATGGGAATACAAATACTACCTGCCCTTCATATTTTATAAAGTTGTCACACACACACACACACACACACACACCACTGACACAGCTTTGCTATGCCTGGACATGCAACAGTAAACACTATTTTTAGATTACATCTCACTATGTAGCCCTGGCTAGTCCAGAATTCAGGCTTCCTGCCTCAACCTGAATGCTGGGATTACAGTCATGCACTACCACACCCAACACAAGGAGATCTTAACATGGCATATCTGGGAAATGCCAGTGGACGAAACTGTCAGTGAGCCACTGCCCAGAGCGCTGGGCATCCAGAGATAAGCGAACAGGAAGGGCACTGACAGGAGAGAAGCAGACAAGGGCTACAGAGTAGCTGTCAGTCAGCGCCTCCCCGGGGGTCAACAGCATCACCTTTTCCGACTTAAGTGCTGGCTAATGTCTAGATTTTTATCTTTCTGTCCTTTCCAGTTACTTTCGTATATAAGTTGTTTTTTAAACAACAGAGAAAAGCATAAAATTAAAAGAATCCACCCCCACTGGGTTCTGGTCACCCAAGATAATCAAATTAAGCCATGCTGTGTGTTTCCAGCCTTGGACTGCAGATGACACCTTCACCTCAGGTCTCACTTTTAAAAGCACTGCTCCACGCTTGGTGGGTTTTATTTAATTAACACCTTAGAGGATGTATCCCATCATCAATAAGGCTTTCCTTCCTTCCTTCTCTCCCTCCCTTCCTCCTTCTCTCTTTCTTTCTTTCTTCTTTTCTTCCTTCCTTTCTTTCTACATTTATTTATTTGCATAAGGGATGTGTGTGGATATACATTAGAGGTGTCAAAGGACAACTTTTCCGAAGTCGATTCTCCTATCATGTGGGTCCCAGAGATTAAAAGATCGGTGGGCATGGCAGAATAAATGTTCTTGCGTTTTCCAGATCCGGTACAGATGGAGTTCAATAATATCGTTAAAAAGAAGAAACAAAAGCAAAGAAAAGTGAAAAGGAGTCAGGAATGTGGGGAAGAAAGGAGAGGAAGCAGGGATGGAAAAAAAGAAAGTCATAGAGGCAGGCTCCGCCTCCGAGCCCGCCCCC
>CABHPH010147837.1:0-19401 GCA_902168325.1 Peromyscus nudipes | reverse complement strand
TGGACACCAACCCAGCCATAAAACCTTTGACCTACAATCTGTCCTGCCTGCAAAATGTACTAGGACAGTGGTGGCACAGAACTTGAGGGAGTGGCCAGTCAATGTCTGATTTAACTTAAGGCCCACTCCACGAGAGAGAATTCATGCTTGGTACTGCTTCCGTAACCAAGAACCAGAGACCAGATAGCCCAGAGAGCTAGGGTAAAACCAAATACTACTGGTCTAAAAAAAGCATCAGTAAAATGGATCCTAATGATATTCTGCTCTACTCATGGATCAGTTCCTCATCTAATCATGATCAGAGAGGCTTTCCCTGGCACCAGATAGGAGCAAATGCAGAGGCCCACAGCCAGACATTATGTGTGTTGTGGGATATTTGTTTACACTGTAAAGATGTATCTTTGCCAAGGTGCCTGTTGATTGGCTTAAGAAAGAGCTGAATGTCCAATAGCTAGGTAGGAAGAGGTTAGATGGGACTTCTAGAGACAAAGAGGACTCTGGGAAGAAGAAAGGCAGAGTCACCAGCCAGACTCAGAAAGGAAATGGGAGGTGCAATATGGAAGAGAGGTGACACCACATGGCAGAACATAGATTGAAAAATATTAGTTAATTTAATTTAGAAGAGCTATTTGAGACAAGCCTAAGCTAAAGGTCAAGCTTCCATAATTAATAACAAGTCTCTGTGTCATTATTTGGAAGCTGGCTGGAGAGTCAGAGAAAGACCTGTTATTTGTTATGTATGTGGAAAGAGAGTCTAAATGGGAGGCCTTCATCAAATTTCCTCAGAGCTCAGGGAACCCTGTGGAAAAAGAGAGAAAAAGAGTGTAAGAGCCGAAGGGGATGGAGGACAGTAGGAAAACATGGCCCTCTAAATCAACTAAGCAGGGCTCGTATGAGCTCACAGAGACTGAAGCAGCAAGCACAGGGCCTGCCTGGGTCTACACCAGGTCCTCTGTGTGTATATTATAGCTGTGAGCTTAGCATTTCTATGGGACTCCTGACCCTGAGAAGAAATAGGTCTCTGACTCTTGTGCCTACTTTTGGACTTTTTTCCTCCTCCTGGGTTGCCATGTTCAACTTCAATATAATAGTTTTTTCCTTCATTTTACTGTATTTTATTTTGTCATGTTTTGTTGTTATCTCTTAGAAGTCTGTTCTTTTCTAATGAAAGATAGAAAAGGGGTAGATCTAGAGGGGAGAGGAGGTGGACCTGGGGGGAGGGAGGGGACATTATAATTAGTGTATAGTGTATGAGAAAAGAATCTATTTTCAATTAAAAGAAAGAACCATTCTTTTTTACTTGGGAAATATTTATTTTCTAGTTTCTGAACTTGTTGCCTTCTCAAGAAGTGGATATTTCAAATATTTATATTTAAAATATTGACCTGTCCATTGAATCATATAAATAACTTTTGTTTTGCATAAAGAAACATAACACTCATTTACAAGACACTTTCGTAACTATGAACAGAGCACCCTTTCTCCTATGCTGAATATTATTGATTTTTAAAATTTAGAAATTGGGTGCCATGACATTCTGTAAATTAAAAAAATGGTTTTTTAAAGGTGGCGGGGGGGAAAGAATGCTTTTTCTGCGGTCTTCCTGTACAATCTCCTCGAATAAAACAAAACAACTCATCAAGGAGGATTTGGTTGAAGCCTTTTATTTGGCTCTTGGAGCTGTTCATCTTCACACAACATGGTTTTGTATAATAAAGACACTCCTAGTATTTGCAATTGTTAGACATGTCAGGAAAGAAACCTAACATGCACTTTCTGCCAAAGTACTTTGAAAAGGCTGCTCAGTGTCCACTGACATTTACAGGTCAGGGAGAACTGGGGACACATGGAGTGAGCTCTTCTCCGTGAACTTGATCCTTCCCAGAGGAGTCTTCCCTGCACTGCCAACTTCTGGCTTTTCTCCCTGTTTGTCATGCCTCATTCCTGAAACAAGCAATGGGAGCTGGCCCACTTAGGTCAGCCTGGGCTAATAAAGGTGGCTAAGCCTCACCCAGTTCTGGCCTGGCCCTGTGAAATATGCTGCCTTCTTCCTTCTATTATTTCATGTATTTCATGTGTTGCCTCCTATGTGTCTGACCTAGTAACACACTGTACTTGCCTTGTGAAGAATCTTCTAGAAAGTGGCAGTCTAGGTAGGGTTGCACCATACTCAAGAGCTAGAACAGAATCTGCCATATAAACACTGTCTGTGAAGACGCAGGTCACAAGTCATAGGCGTAGGCATAACTATACTGTCTACTAGGATAAAGGTGGTACCCAGGGGCATCCTGTCAGAGCACGGATAGGCTTCAAGGCCAACCTTAACAAAAGAGTTGAAGAGGAAATTAGAAGTCAAAATGAAAGAGCAAAAGAGACAGTTGTCCTTTGGAATCTTTCCCTTGAAATATTTGCATGATACCTTTTCCCTTCCTGCTGGCTGAGATGTGGTAGGAACACAAGAAATTTCCTTAGTCCTGTAACCCTTTTGTTAGCATGGCAGAGGTATCACGCGGTTTGACTCAACTGCCTTCAGCTGGACTGTTCCATGGAGGGAAGGCAATGCCTATCTTATTTTTTTTATTAATTTAAAATTTTATTTATTCATTGTGAGTGAGAAAGATGGGCTTTTGTGCCACAGCACATGTGGAAGGTCCATATAAATGGACTTGCAAAAATTGGCTCTCCTTTTACCACATGGGTCTCTGTCTTCAACATAGGTCATCAGTCTTGGCAGCAAGTACCTTGATTCACTGAACCATCTCGTCCGTCTTAAGTCACTGCACATGATAGCAAATTAAAGTAAGCATTTCCACAGGAAGGAGAATGGAATCGTAACTCTAAAGCAACTTAGGTGCAATTGTTTTGCATCCAAACACCAGCTGTGGAAACCTCAGCAGCTACTCACTGAAGCACAGAGATCTCTAGGAAAAGACGATACTGTGCCCATCATCAGATTTGGTAAGCTTCCTCCCTCTGATGATTTACAAAGAGAACCAACTGTCATGAGAGTCTGACATTGTCACACTCATAAGAAATTTCTGAGTATTGGATATGTTAGTGGCTTTTAGGAGAATATCAGGAGAGAACTGAAGAAATTAAAGAGCAGTTTAAAGAAGAGACAGGAGAAAAGTATGTTCTGATATAGAAAACTCATTGTCTGTATCTTGAAATCTAGATAAACTGATATGAACCACGGACCATTAAGCCTCACGATGCTGGAAACCAACTGTCACTAAGCCGTAAGTACAATAAGCTAACACTGAGACTGGAGGCCTTGAGAGGGCCTTCTGCCTGGGTCGTGTGGTAGTGGCAAGACCATGGAACCCAGTCCACAGTGTACTGAGGACAGAGCACTGCTCTTCAATCACTGCTGTTTCCTGTAGTCCCAAGGCAGCCATTATTGAATGCAGAGACACAGAGATGGGCCAGCTCTATGAACCAGCTCCATACCCAGGGATTTGGGCACATTTAGGACAAGGACTCCACACAAAACTGTCGCCGATGAATAGGCTAGAGTCCATCCGTTAGTATTGAGGTCTTTGTACTGGCTGGGACATTTCAAGCCTGACCTACAAATGTTTGCAGTTAATCCACCCTAAGTGACCCTCCTCCATCCCCCAGCCTGCACAAAGAGCCAATATCAGTGTCAGTGGACAGACTACAGTAAACAGGAAAAAACCTCTGTACATCATAGAGGACAGGGGACCCAGAAATTCTTTTCAGACAGTAGAAACAATGCTGACTCAGTCTTACTCTACTTCCTTGGCAGGAGCCTTTGCAATTTCTTCTTCCTAGGGACTCATTGTGAATGTGACCATGCTTCTCCCATTGAACCTTTCCACGTGGGAATGGACAGCAAGCAGTTTCCCAGCCACTGTTGAACAGGGAGCTAAGGACTGCAGCTAACAGTCTCATCTTGTTCACTGTTAGATGCAGACCTGCACTCTAATTTTCTGATGCTGTATTAGAGAAAGTGTGTTCAGTGAAAACCTGAAACAACCAGACAAGTATTAGAGAGACCAATTAACAAGAAGAGCAAATCGGGCTCAAAGTCAGCGCAAGCTATGGCAGTTAACAGCAGTGACTGAAGAGCAGTGCTCTGTCTCCAGTACACTGTGGGCTGGGTTCCATGGTCTTGCCACCACCACATGACCCAGGCAGAAAGGCCCTCTCACGGCCTCCGATCTCAGCATCAGCTTATTGTACTTACAACTTTGCAACAGTTGGCTTTCCAACATCGTGAGCCTTAACAGTTAGTGGCTCAAATCAGTTTCTCTAGATTTCAGGATACAGGACCCACTCTGCTGCAGTAATAGAAACAAGAGTAAGATAGATGAAGAAGAACTACTATGAGGAATCAACACAGGCATCCATTAGCCTGAAGTACAGAAACTATGTAATGGGACATGTGCTGCAAACACCAAGCCCGTGAGAACGCAAACCATCCCACAGGAGGGCTGCCTTGGGTCTTTAGACACTGTGATTCAATGATGTCATCTACAAAACTCACATTTCAGAACCGTACACTCTAGTAAAGAGGGAGTAAGAGAAATCACAAAGTCCCTTGTATTTAAGTAAGTTTCTAATTTTGTATTGGGTGGCATCTGTAGCTCTCTGTCCACACATGATCCATGGCCTGGGGTTGGACATCCTGAGATCTCAGAAAGAATCCAGTAGTCATGGGAGTAGCATCTTCCATCTCTCTATTCAGTGCAGTACAATAACACTGCTCTAACCACCCTCCAAAGCCAGAGAAGTTCTCATTAAATGACTATCCTAAGCCAGCAGGGGAAAACAGAGCCCTCCAACAGGACCAAGCTGAAATCACCAGCTGTCATCTCTAATAGACAGAGGATGACCAGAAATTTGCCTCTAAATTGCCAATCATTGTGAATCCAGGTCTTATCTGGAGGTCCACATTCACCAAAGTAGAGATGGAGAAAGTGAGAATCAGCAAATAAAAATACTTTGTCAAAATGTGCCTGCAAACCAAATCTCTAAACAGAACAAAAAACAATGCTATACACAACTATTATACCTGCCGTTTTAATTATCCCATGTAAAAATAATGTATGGAAACAACAGATATTAAAACAGTTTACTTAAAATTTTTATTGCATTTATTTGTTTATATTGTATTCGTAAGAGAGCACAACACATTTATGGAGGTCAGAGGACCACTATGGGAACTGGTTCTCTCCTTCTGGTATGTGGGGTTCAAGAATGGAACTTGGGGTGTCCGATCAGGCAGCAGACATGACACATTCACCTGCTGAACTATCTTGCTCAATGGCAACTTCACTTTTGAAGGGGCTCATATTAGATCATATCTAGTATTGATGGTCACCCCACACTTTTTAAAGGCTATAATACGTGTAATTCTGAATTTATACAGATTCATGTTTGTTCTTTAGTAGACATGGTAGACAGTGAACTAAGATCATCTGACTGGTGACCATGAAGTGGTTGGGACATCAGATGCATCGTCATTTATATGCAGGGATCTCAGTTCCCATGGAGTACATGTCCCCATAGATGCAGGGGTATCAATCAGCAAGAATCTCCAAGTTCTGATGGATTCCATGTTTCCACATCCATTATGTCAGGCCAGCAAGGATCTCAGGGTTCCCATGTATCCATATCTCCATAGGTGCCTAACTGAGGATTAGCAAGGATCACAGAGTTCACAGGCTTCTACGTTTCCATGGATACAAGATGTGGAATCAGCAAGGATCTCGGAGTACCAATAGCTTTGTTTCCATGGAGTCAGGACGTGGGGTCAGCAGAGGGCAGTAGAACTCTGGAAATGAGAGCAGACTTCCTGTTCCTGGCCGGCACAGGCAGTTTCTGTGCTTTCTCACCACACAGATTGGACAGAAATGGCAAATGGATGGATACATGATACACAGGTCTTCAACAAGTAACTAGCCATTAACTTTTGATTACTATACGATCATTTTGTAGCAGTTTTCAAAACAGTACAGAACTGAAAACAAAGATTAGTGGCAAACTTGTGATTGGCGTGAGGTAGGACTTAGCCTCTGGTTAGTAAGTCATATTACTACAGCTGCAATAGAGAAATGGAGGCCATTGTCATCAAACAGTCACACAGTTCCTATACATACCTGAATAGCGTTTATCAGTCAAAGCTAGATTCTTGTTAGAAACTTTAAAAAATTTATTTTGTGTCACTATGAATAGTTCATGGAGGGAAGGACCCATATCGATGAATAATTCATGAGGAAAAGGAAGCACATTTAGGGTTACACCTCCTGTCTTGTTCACACTGTAAAGGCATTGCATGTGAGTCTGGAAAGAGGAATGTTCATTTAGTTCTTTATTTCTTCCTTTTCTTTTTTTTTTTTTTTAAGTCAGGATCATGCTAGATATAGCCCAGGCAGGCCTCAAAATAGAGACTCTCCTGACTCAGGAGGGCTGAGGGCTGAGATTACAGGCAAGTATTATCACATTCAACAAAAAGGGCACCTTTTAGGGTCTTTTCTTCTTTTCACATGTATATGCGTGTGGTGTGTGTATATGTATGCTTCTGTGTGAGTGCTTGTGTATGTGTATGTGGTGTGTGTATATGTATGTTTCCGTGTGTGTGTGTGTGTGTGTGTGTGTGTGTGTGTGTGTGTATGTATGTATGTGGTGTGTGTATATGTATGTTTCCATATGTGTGGGTGTGTGTACATTTGTGTGTGTGGTGTGTATATGCATGCTTCCACACAGTGCATATATGTATGCTTCCGTGTGTGTGTGTGTGTGTGTGTGTGTGTGTGTGTGTGTGTGTGTAAGCTTAATGTCAGGAATCATCCTTAGTACCTCCACCCTTCTCTTTGAAGCAGTCTCTCAGTTGAACTCAGTTGAATCTTGCTGACGTCCTGACTAGCCAGCGTGCTATAGATAGGGTTTCCTCTAGCTCTGTCTTCTGAGGCTGGAATCACAGACAGACCGCCACACCCACTTGGCATTTATATGGGTTGTGGGGATTCAAACTCTTGTCCTCTTGTGTATGGAGCAAGGTCTTTAACTGCTGAGCCATCTCTCCAGCCCCTTCCAAAAGAGATCGTTTTGTTCCCATTGTATCCCTTCCTAAGTACTGATCTATGGCGATGGGGTTTACATACAATACAACCTGTGCCTTTTGAAAGAATATGCTTTAATAAATACATTCACCCAAGTGAAGAACTCCTGGAATAAGGTGGAAACTATTTCCCAGAATGCTCTTCTGTACCTCTTTGCAGATGGATACATGGCTCTGCAGACTTACAAGTGAATTGCATAGAGCACCCTCTTCTGGGCTGACTGCTGCTAAGCACATTTTTAATTTATACATGTATTTATTTATACACGCATTATCATGTATTAAGAGCTTCTTCCTGCTTATGGGTAAGGGGTGTTTTTTATATAAACAAACCACAATCTGCATACTCATCTACTGATGAGGAGGAAGGTAGTTTCAGTTTGGGGTTTTATGTGTTAGAGTGTCAGGAATAATCTTTTAATATCATTTATTTTGCTTGGACATGGATTTCTACACACTTGCAGTAAGTGTGTAGACAAAACTTGCTAACTCTGTTAGTGAGAGCCTGATTTTTTTGGTAAGGATTTCTACAATCTTCCATTCCCACCAGCAAAGCATTAGCCTCCCAACCGCCTGGCATTCACACAGATTTCTGATTTTGACAATTACTTTAATTTTTACCATTCTAAAATGTGTTAGGACATTTTGCTGTGTAATGAAATCATAGTAATTGTATTAGTTCCCTTGGATGGTGAAGCCCTGTCTTTTTGAATCATGTACATAATTCATAATATAAAAAATAATCTGAGCTACTTTTTGCTGTGCCAAATGGCTTCCTTGTATATTTTGTATCCACACTCACATATGTGCAGGATGTCAACTCTTGTGATTTCTTAGTGTCATGTATATTTTCTCCCAGTCTGGTGGCATGGACTCTTTGTGTTCTTATTCATGTCTTTAAATGAAGAGAAATAAACAGCTTCTACAGAGTAGAGTGTATGAAGCTTTCCTTCTTTTTGGTTCTTGTAATTTGGTAGTTGAATCTAAAAGAAAAATCTTTGCTCATTCCATTGTTATGGATGTTCTTGTAGAACAGCAGAGCTGGGCATAACGTACTTAGAATAGTTTTTCACTTTAAGCTGATTTCCATAGGCGCCAAGAAGTCAGGGTGAGAGTCTCGTCCCCATTTGGACATCCAGTTCGTCTACAACCATTTAGGAGAAACATATTTCCCTCTTTTAACCATATTGTCTCCTTGTGAGCTAAAAGGACATTGGGCCCTGTGTTGGCCTATGTCGTTCCAGTGAACTTTATTCTGGGTTTAACCTCTCTAGCACACTACCTTCATTGTGGGCTTTTATTGCCACAGTTCTTCTTAGGGGCTGATGTATACTTCAGGGGACCTTTCGAAATATCTGGAGACAGGTTTAGTTATCACAGTTACAGGGTCTGGAGGAGGCTCCAGTCATCGGTGGGTGCAGGATGAAGAGCTGACCTACAGCATTTGGGATGGATCCCCAAAGCAAAGAACTATGTGGTCCAAATACCAAGAGCACCCAGGCAGATAACTCACGCTACAGAATCTTACAAATCAGTCACCGGAACACTAAGGTTGCTCATTTAAAAACAATCTTGGTTATTCAGATTGACTGCTTTAAATTGCAGTCCATTTGTGGTTTTTCTAAGGATGGAAAATCAAAGCCTGGTCAGGTTTGAATTGAAATGTTTGTTCAGTCTGTTGGCTGGTTGAGAAGAGCTGACATAGTTCTATCCCAGGGTTTTTATCCACAAGTGCCACACGTCTCTCCATAGAGAATAACAGCTTCATCTTAGCCAAAGAAGTTTAGCTCACAATGTTCAAGTCTGCAATGCTGAGTTAATTTATACAGAGTATGCTACCTCTTCCATGCTGTTAAGATGACAGTTATTTTACACTATTTCATTCATGAGTTGTTAATAGTATTCATAAACTAAAATACATATGTCCATACTGCTTGGGAGTCACTTGACTATATTAAATTCGCGTTTGCCTTAAAGCCTTTTAATATATCCTATTTTCTGTGTTGTGTGAGTGCCCAGAGAATGACTTCCCTTGTCATTCTCATCACTATTATTTCTTTACCTCAATGTGTAGTACGAACCAAACCCCAGAGCTGAAAACTGACACTAAGTGCCATGTTTGTCTTATTAATGATCACGGAAGAAAGTGTTCCGTCTTTGCCATTAAGTACAATGTCAGTTTTAAGTGTGTTTATGGACAGATCTTATTTAACTTTCTATCCCTCCATCCATTGCTAGGAGAGATTTATCATAAATAGTTACTAAACATAGGCAAATGCCTGTGCTCTATCAGTTGAAATGGTCTTTAGTTTTCTTACTCTGCTAATATGCTTAATTACACAGCCAGATTTTAAAATATATAGACAATGTATCCATTCCTGGGATAACCCTAGTTAAACATGGTGCATTGTGTTTTTACATAATATTAGATTTAGTATGGCCAATGAGCCCTAGTGTGTGTGACTCCATCACAAATGCAGACGAAGATGTCAGTCCATGACATCAATTTTTAATTAGTTTAAAGAATTTTTGTCTATGTTTTTTCTCAAGAGGCACTTGTTTTAATTTAACTGCTCAAAAATCCATAATTTGTCCAACTTTAAGATATTACTCAGCCAAACAAATACAGAGACCCACAACCAGAGAGTAAGAGACCTTGGAACACTTAGCCCTAGACAGGATGTCTTCATCAAATCCCTCCCCTCAGGGCTCAGGGAAATCCCTCAGAAAAGGATGCAGAAGGAGTGTTATGGCAAGAAGGGATGGAGGACACCAAGAAAACAAGACCCTCCAAGGCAACATGAGCAAAGCCTGCATGAACTCATAGAGACTGAAGTAGCATGCACAGGGTCCACACATATGTTTGCACCAGGTCCTCTGGGCATACGTTATGGCTTCCATTTGAGTGTTTTTATGGGATTCCTGAGTGTGGGAATGAGTGGATCTCTGCTTCTTGTGCCTTGACTTGGGCTGTTTCCTGATGTTTTATTTTGTTCAATTCCAATGTGTTAATTTTTGTTCTGTCTTTTATATTACTATCTCTTAGAAGCCTGTTTTCTAATGAGAAACAGAAAGAGAGTGGATCTGGATGGGAGGGGAGGTGAGGAGGAGATGGGAGGAAAAGCGGGAGGGGAAATCATCATCCAGATATATTATGTGAGAAAAATCTATTTTCTATAAAAGGAAAAAATGCAGATATTACCCAGCTGATGGTCTCACAGTATATTCTACAGACTCTTTCTGGTAGCTTGGCTTTCTTTGCCAGCAATTTTCTTCTCAGATATTTCATACCCAAATTGATAATTTTTTTTCTTTCTACCTCGGTGCACTGAGTGGAACTGTTGAGTTTCTTGTCAGTTTCTGTTTTGATCTAGTGTAGGTCTTTACAGCAGGATTGTCTTTGTTTGTTTGTTGTGTTTTAGACAGGATCTCAACTGTGTAGCCCTGGCTATCCTTGAACTGGCTGTGATGCTGTCTCAGCTCTTCTTGTGCTGGGATTGTAAGTGTGAATCACCATACCCAGCTTGCATGGGGATCTTAACCAGAAATGTCTGTTTAGAGCAAATAGCTCTGTCATGTTGACACTTCTACTGCGAGCACCTCCATAATAACAAGAACTTTGATTTCTTCTGTGTGTCCATGACCTTTCAAAGTCATGGGTGAATTCTAGAACAATGTGCTTACCAGCCTTCACGTATTCATCCACTGTTTTGAAGTATGTATAATATTGGGGACTGACATTCAATGTCAACAGCTCTCCACCTTATTTTTTGAGACATGGTCTCTCTCTGAGAACAGGGCTCACTGACTGGCTAGGCTCTCTGCCTAGTGGGGGCAGGCAAGTCTTCATGCTACCCCTCCCACACTTGGGTTACACACGTATTTTCCTCATGTATGTGTAATAAGCACTCACTGATTGGGCCATCTTATCAACCCCCACATCTTTACATTCTGATAGTTTTTTTATCTGATATTTCTAGAACATAACCAAATATATTCAAGAATGTGAAGCAGAAGAGGTTAAAATAGTATGTCCAGACACCTGGATTCATGTAGACCCACCCACATCTTCTGTATGTCAGGATTCTGGGGCTGTCTCATCTTCCTTGGTTACTTCTGGGACCTTGCTCTTGTCAAATTCATCTATAATGTAACTGTAAACATTCCTCAATGGTAGATTTAACCTTGTGTTTCCACTGGACAAGTAGATTCTTACTTTCCACTAAGTTGTGGAAACTAGGGATTAAGCAGCTTTCTTACAACAGTGATAGTGGATTGTAGAAATTTCCAGTATTTGAATGGTTTAAGGAAACAGAGACAGAAACAAATGGTCCACTCCCCTGAAGACTTTTACCACTTACTTTATACATTCAATGCTGACAACTACTATCTTTTGAGCCAATCAGACATTCTTATTTTAAGCAAAACCATGTTTTCTTGGCCTTTAATGTTATTACCAGCCAATCAACTTTATCAAAGAAATTTTGAAATGATTTAGGGATTTCAAAAGTTATGCTAGGAAATACTGTTGTGAGGAATGGAAACTATATGATGCCATAGAAATGGGAAAGATGCACTGATGTTCATGTCTGTCTACTGGCAATTACCTTTGGAAGTTGAGAGGGATGTTGGAGGGTGGTTGAGCGCCAGCTCTTACCTTGAAGTAACACCACTGGGCAGCCTGGCCATCATCTTCTGCTTTTTAACAATGGCAGTAGCTCTTTCTTCTTGTGGCCTTGGGTTTGGATGCACACTGGTTCTCACCAAGCTCAGGGTTAAGCAGTCAGTTAGGGAACATGGTGTACTAGTTTCCCTCTGCTAAGCTTTATGAAGCTGTAGGCTCTCCAGTCAGAGCTACCAAGACTTCAGTTTCAGGCCTTGCTTCTATTTTGTGGGTTAGTAGTTCAATGTAGCAGGAATTCTCAAAATCCTGATTTGAAAATGTGGTTTGTTTGTTTTGTAAGACTTGTTGAAAAAATATCAGCTGATGGAGTCATCTAGCCATTTCTACTGTGAGTTTATGCCAACTCTGATTTTTACACAACAAAAAAAACCACCTGTTTGCTTCTTCTTTTGTATCTACCCCAGAATAATCTGGAAACCTAAAGTTTAATTGTACTATTTCCTCTTGACTATTTTCTTAGCAATTTAGGTCTCTGTTCAATATACTATAAACTTTATAGTATAAGGCAAAGAACTGTTAAAATGTCCTTGTAATATATCTCTTGCCTTTCTATAGGTATATTTTTCAGTTCATGCACAGCTGGGTTAAATATCTTTCCCATGTTCTCACCCACTTCTGTTACATTTTCTCATCTGAGAGGGTGTCCATTTTCTATTAGACACAAACAATAAGTCCTAAAACAATTAAGAATTTTGTAACACATTCTCCTAAGTTCCTAAAATTATAAAAAGAAAACTTTCTGGACCTTAGATGGTTAGAGCCAGGACTCCATCCTCAGCTCCTACTGATGAGCTTCCCAGGTCTGCTCCTTTTTGCCCAGGGACAGACAACATCTGTAGGACACTGTGGGCATCAGTAAAGGGATGTCAGTGTGCAATGGGGGGAAATTTTGAGAAACACCAAGAAGGCCAGCTTCAGAATCCAATGAAGAGAGTGAAACCATCTACTACTTACTGTGAAACCATGTACCATGCTTTATGGTTTCTGAGTATCATGGTTCTGAGTATCAACCAAAGCTGAATATTTAATATTATTAATTATCTGTTTTATGACTTCCAAACATAATAATTATTGACCCAGTCAATAAAGCTTATGCCTTGCCAGTGCAAGGGCTTAAGTTTGACTCCCAGAACCTACATAAAAATGCTAGGTTTTGAGCCGGAGAGGTGTCTCAGAGGTTAAGAGCACTGCCTGTTCTTCCAGAGGTCCCGGGTTCAATTCCCTGTGGTGTCTGAGTGCAGACAGAACACTGTGTACCTAATCCACAAATCAGAAAAAAAAAAAAAAGCCAGGCGGTGGTGGCACACGCCTTTAATCCCAGCACTTGGGAGGCAGAGCCAGGCGGATCTCTGCGAGTTCAAGGCCAGTCTGGGCTACCAAGTGAGTTCCAGGAAAAGCGCAAAGCTACACAGAGAAACCCTGTCTCGAAAAAAACAAAAAAAAAAAAAAAAAAATGCTAGGTTTTGCCGGCAATGGTGGAGCACACCTTTAATCCCAGCACTCAGGAGCCAGAGCCAGGCAGATCTCTGTAAGTTCAAAGCTGGCCTGGTCTACAGAGCGAGATCCAGGACAGGCACCAAAACTACACAGAGAAACCCTGTCTTGAAAAACAAACAAAAATGCTAGGTTTTGTGACCCATGTTTGTATCCCTGGTGTTGGGGAAACAGAGGCAGGAGGAGCTCTGGAGTCTGCTGGACAGTCATTCTAGCCTAATTGGTGACATTCAGGCCAATTACAGACTCTATGTCAAAGGAGGTGGACAGTGTTCCTAAGAATGAAACCCACGGTCTCCTCTAGCCTTTACACATGTACATGAACACACACACACACACACACACACACACACACAGAATGCTCCCACAGACACACACATGCACACATTCAGAAAAGTATTAACTGAATGATCAAGATCCCTAAAAATGATAATTTTTATAATTTTAGATCATTCATCCAGGAAAGCACAGTGGCAGAAAATATTAGGAATTCATAAGAGTGTTTCCAGGAAAATGTTCTGTTCGATGGTCTCATGCCCATAACAAGCAGGAAAGAGGTTCGGCACCTTTTCTTGTGGAATGTGCTTCCTGTTACTACCCAGGTAGAGGCTGGGAAGCAACTAGAGGCTGACCCACAGTTACCTACTCAGCACGTCATGTGTGAGTAGTGACCTTTCCACAAACTGACAAGATAACGCATGCAGTCATGAACCCAAGGAAGAGATAAAGCATGGTTTGACGTACTGTCTTAGGTGGGTGCACCTCCAGCCTGATGGATGTCCAGTCCTGACTGTTTCCAGGTGGCTTAGGTGATTGTTGGTCTGTCTACCAGGTCCCTCCACCCATTCTCTGCCAAGCACTCCTTGAGTCAGCTCACCAGCACACACAACTAACTCACTACACAAAATCCACAACACAGATGCTTACACAAAGAGAGACATGAGAAGAAGAACAGGTGCTAAGGTAAGCATGTTAATGACCAGAAGCTGTTGCCAAAGATGCAGCATCAAGCCAACGCATCCAAGCAGCTCCCACGCTACAGCTAAATAGAGACAAATCCTAGATAACACACATTATGTAACAAGAGCTCTGTAAAAGCAAATCTGAAAGGTCCGGGAATCTCAGACAAGAGGCTGGGTGTAGAGAATAGCCTGGAGATCACAGCTTAGCCTACCAAGTGAGGGCCTTCAAAACTACGTGAGTTGTGAAAAAAAATGAAACTTATGCTTCAATCCTAAATTGAAGCTGAACCAATTGAGGGCTTAAGCAAAAGAATAGAGCTGCATTGATCAGATGTAGCCTCACCCAGCATGGCAAACTGAATTTTCTGCTTAGGGAAAAAGATTGCTTCAGGTTGTGTTTCTATGACTTCAAGAGTGGCTGACGTCTGCTGTGGGATTGCATTCTGTGTTGGTTACAGAAGATGAGACTGCTGTCATCTTAGAAGCATCGTTAATAATTTACAGAGATAGCAGAGTTCAGTATCAGCAGCAGAAGCAGGCTCCCTGTCATTGGTCGGCTGCCAGCTGGGTGACTTTCAATGTATGAGGTTATTCCTAATTGATTAGCCTTCAGGGACATGCTCACTGAGGCTAGTTGTCATTGCTCATCTCGATTTAAATCCAGCTCTGAGTTTGGCTTCTTACCGAGGCTGTAGAACAATCATGGCTTCATTAGACAGGTAGGAACCCAGTCTTCGCAGCTGTTTTCTTTCTCCATGGCAATAAAACAACATATCTTTTCTTGGCAGCCCCTTAGCATTCTATATCAAGAGCCCATCCCATCTTGTATTTTTCCAAGTTTTTGAGAGTAATTGCTGAAAACAAGGATTGTAACTCTGGAAGAAGAGTGGGAATCAGTGGCAGGTTTGAGTAATTATGGTCTGTCAGTCTGTGAGCGAAACACTTCCGGTGTATTATGGTCTGGAATTCTTATAACAGTATGTTGTTGGATTCCCATCCCCCTGCTGGGATTGATAAACCTCAAACAGAGCGAAGCTGAGTGATTTGAACAAACTCGCCGGCAGTAAAAGCGGAAACTTAGACTCACCCCAGATGTTCTGACCTTGCCTTTATCCATTGCATGCACATCTGTAAACAGGGACTCATGATGAGGGAGTATACGTTCCCCTTTTTGTAACACCGGCTAAAAGCGTGGTCTTTATCTCCAGTTCTTTCTCCCCCAATCCCTGCTATGAGAGAGAGAGGCATAGGAGTCTGTGGTATTAGGACTACGGACTGTGAACTTGCCAGACACACTAGTCAAGTACTTCAACACGGTGACAACAACTTTTGATAAATGTTTGCTTATTTTGTTTCAGGTTGTCTGTGCTTTATATAGGAGCTGCTTCAATCTTCTATGAGTTACATACTGTAAAGAAGCACATTTGAAGTGAGGTCCAAAGATAACACATCAAAATCCACTGACACGGGAGACACTAGTGTTCAGGGCTTGTAGGAGAAGATTTGGCCCTATTTGCAGTGAGGACCAGTGTGATTTCTGTCACTGAGTGCTTTATGTCCAGAATCCAACATAATATGTACCCCAGGGTGGGACTTGATAATCTGCTCATAGTCTGTCTTCTACTGATAATAAATAAAAGAATGAACGTGCTCCAAATCCTCGTTTTTCCACTGACTACTGCATGTATAGATAAGATGGTGATCATGAAGAAAAAGTCAAACATGCAAATTGTTAAGTTGGAGGAGGACAGAATTACCAAGTTCTAGAAAATTCTATCTAAATGGACAATCAACAGTTCCAAGGGGACAGAGGTGCCAGTCAGTTTTACTTTAGTTTGCCAACTCTATTCCATGTTCATGGGAAATGAATGGCTTCCCCTGTGTAGCACATCTGTCTGTCAAGTGTGGTGGCAAAGCCTTTCCACAGACCATCTCCTCCAGCCACTGCAGCGTGTTAGGTTGTGATGTATAACATGTCTTCTCTCAGAAGCCCTCGCTCTTCCAGTCATCTTCCATGGTTTTCTTCCCATTTGTAGCTTCCATGTTAAACGTTGTCCCAAGCGTCTCTGGAGTCATTCTGAAATGGGCTTGATTTTATAGAGAAGTTTTAAACTCAGGACAGAACTGAGAAGGGACAGAGAGCTCCCGTATATTCCCCTTCCCATGGGCCCAGCCTCCCCCATGGTTGGGAACTCCATATAACAGCACATTTGATTAGAACAATGAGCCTACATTGGCACATCACTGTCATCAGTAACCACAGTCTGGATAGGGGTATATTTATGGCATTGTGTATTCTTGGGGTGGGTCATTTCCTCTCCTGTCTCAGCCTTATGCTGTGGAACAATCTTTTTGTACACTATGAGTATGTATTACTCTCACTGGCTACTAGAGAGCTGACTGGCCTATAATTGGGCGGGAGGAGGTGAGGTGGGAAAACCAGACTAAGAGAATACTGGGAGGAAGAAGAGCAGCTTCCAACTAGAAGCAGAGGGAGCAGGAGATGAATGTGCCATGCTAATAAAGTTACTGCCATGTGACAGAGTATAAATAAGGAATATGGGTTAACTTAAAATGTAAGAACTAGTTAGTAACAAGCCTGAACTATTGGCCAAGCATTTGTAATTAATATAAGCCTCAGTGTGTTTATTTGAGAATGGCTGCTGGATAGGAAATCTGCCTGCAGCCTTATCGGCTTATTTATTACCCTTCCGCCTCCTCCTCTTCTTCTCTCTGCTTTTTGACATCCTCCTCCTCTTCTTCCACATTTCCCACTATCTCCTTTTCCTCTCTTCCTCACTGTCTTTTGAATCTAGTCCTGGGTTGCAGACATAAGTATATTTAATCCATCAAATAAATAAAAAGAACTAGATCTATATAATATCAAATGTATAGCCTGGGTCTGTGTAAACACGTCTGGAAGTTGCCAATAACCTGCAAGTAAGACTAGGTGGCCTTGCCTTGAAGGCAGCTGGGCTTTTGATAGGGCTGACTGAAGCATGAGAAGTCAAGTAGGAATCTCGATGGGGCTACTATGCTGTCGGTATTGTCTGCCTTCACTAGTGTTTCTGAGGGGCTTGTGTGTCTTCCATATGCAGCATATGCATTAATCTTAGTCTGTCTCAGCCATAGGAGTTCTGACTTCCCAACTCAGGCCAAAGTTCTTCCTACTTGGCCTCTAGTTCTCTTCCTCTCCCACGCCAAATCCATTCATTCTTTGTGTGCAAAGAAACAATGGCAGTCTTCAGGGAATTAACTGGACTGAATAGATTTTCATTAACTCTTCTGAACATTTTCATGTGGGCTTAATTTTGCCTGGACTCTTTCAGTGCATGCTCATTTGCTAAATAGTTCATTCTTTAAATCATTCTAGTCTTATTCCCAAGCTGACAAATCCACTTCTACAACAATGGGCTTTATTCATATTTTTATTATAATATAGTGCTCACTTCCTGCAAGCTGCCAAGTAATTCTATCACATTTCATTCTTTCCTTCTTTTCTTTTCTTTCTCTCTTCCTTTCCTTCTTGTCTGTCTGTCTATCTTTCTGTCCATCTATCTATCTATCTATCTATCTATCTATCTATCTATCTATCTATCTATCTCTATCTATCTATCTATCTATCTCTTATGTATCTATCATCTATCAATCATCTGTCTATATATAAGCTATCAACTATCTATCTGTCATCTATTGGTCATCTATCAAATATCTATCTACCTACCTATCTATTATATGTCATCTATCATCTATCAATCTACATTCTCAGATCTTGGTACTATAATCTGGCAGTTTGTAGGCATACAATGCATGATTTTATAAAATAAAGATTTATATCATTGCATATACATTTTATTGTAATATTTGTTTTGTTAGCTGAGTGTAAGTATCCCTGATCTCAAATACTTTATACATTTGACAACATGTTTATAGCTTTTTCATTATAGACATTCTCTTTTTTATATATATATAAATGGAAGCCCCCACTTTCCTGAAAACATTGATGGTAATTACATGTCACCTTTAGCTGTCTCTCACTATGTATGCAGTTCCATAACCTTGAGGATTAGAATTTAGCACTTCAAAGTCCTACAGTGCCTCCCTTAACATGTTAAAGAAACTCAGAGGCACAAAGATGTGCTGGTGTCACATTAGAGAACAAAAACAAAGACTTGCTTTTGGGTGAACTTGAACCTAATTGGAATTTTCCACTTCTCTCCTTGGGTCTTCCAACTATGTGTAGTTTGTGGCTGCTAGTCTGTCTGTAGCCTGGATGTTGTGCGTGTCTCATCTACGTGATGGTTGTTTGTCCCTCTGCCCCTAACAGAGGGATTTGCTTTGTGTTTATTGAAAAGCAAAGAAAGCAGAACATGAGAAAGGGATGACAGCTTCTTTACAGAAATCATTAACAGCGTGTTACAAGGGGAGAGGTCATCTTACTGGCCCCAGCTGATCCAGAAGCACTCAGTAGTGCGAACACTATCTGTACGTTGTTGCCAACGCTTATGGCAGATATTTGTTGTCCAAGGTTGCTCCCAATCTGTCTCTTTATGATGCATCACACAAGCATTATCCCCACAGACTAAAGTGGTTTAGCAGATTCCATGTCAATAATTCCCGTCAGGAACAGCATGCCTCTCGAACTCTTTCCTCTGGTTGCCTTTCCTCTTCAAGCATCTTTTAGTACTTTATTCACTACTTGCGTATAACTGTTGAGAAATGGTTTTCCTCAGCTTTCTCAAGTCACAACTGACAAATAAAAGCATGATATGTCCCCTTATCTTTAACTATGACCATTTTGATTACCAATAGCTGAAAGGCGAAACGGTGCTGCTAGGGCAAGGGCGACACATGAGGGCACCTCAGCCCCTCCTTAAGAACAGAGACAACCTAACAGCTTAAGGGCATGTTCCCCAGAAGCCTGGATACCACATCAGGTGGTGTCGCATGAATTGTTAGAACGTCTTATTAGTAAAATCAAACCCAGAGCCAGGTATTGGGTTAAAGCTGGAAGATCAGAGAAGCAGAACAAGCCACAGCTTCCTCATCTCACCAGTTCCTCAGCTGATCCTGTTTCCTCAGACTGGAAGCCTCTGAGTCCTCATCCAAATGGATCTCAGCTGAACTGCTGCTCAAAAGCCTGAAAGCTTAACCAGCTCTAGTTCCTGGTCCTC
>CABHPH010147836.1:7850-59925 GCA_902168325.1 Peromyscus nudipes | reverse complement strand
AAACTTTGATTTTCTCTTTTTAAATTGAAAATAGATTCATTTCTAATATAGTATGTCCTGATGATAGTTTCCTCTCCCTCTACTCCTCCCAGTTCCTCCCCACTTCCCTTCCTCTCTGGATCCATTCCCTTTTGTTTCTCATTAAAAAGGAGATAACAACGAAATATGTCAAAATAAAATATAAGATGAAGCAAAACTTTTCATATTGAAGTTGGACATCAGCAGGAAAAGAGTCCCAAGGGCAGGCAATAGAGTAAGAGACCCATTTGTTCTCATAGTCAGGAGTCCTCCCAAAATGATTAATTACTATAATATATATGCAGAGGACCTGGTATAAATGCCTGTAGTCCCTGTCCTTGCTGATTCAGTCTCTGTGAGCTAATATGCACCTTGCTTAGTTGTTTCAGAGGGCCAGTGTTCTTCTGATGTCCTCCATCTATTCCCTCTGATTCTCATAATATTTATGCCTCCTCTTTTGTAGGATTTCTTTTGTATTCTCCTAGAACTCACCTCTTTATAGAACCTCTCTGGGTCTAAGGACTGTAGCTTGATTATCATTAACTTAAAGGCTAATATCCAATTATAACTGAATACATGCCACGTTTGTCTTTCTGGGTCTGGGTTACCTCACTCAGGATGATTTAGCCTGGTTCTACTCATTTGCCTGTAAATTTCATGATGTCATTTCCTTAACAGTTAATGATACTCCATTGTGTAAATGTACCACATTATGTTTATCTTTATTCTTTGGTTAAGGGACATCTAGGTTGTTTCCAGTTTCTGACTATTATACAAAGAGCAGAATATGGTTGAGCATTTGTCCTGGTAGTAGGATGGTAGTAGGATGTCCTTTGGGTATATGCCCGAGAGTGGTATAGCTGAGTCTTGAGGTAGATTGATTCTCAAAAGTGGTTGTACAAGTTCACACTCAAACCAGGAATAGATGAATGTTCCCCTTGCTCCATATCCTCATCAGCATGAGCTGTCATTAGTATTTTTGATCTTGGACAGGTGTATGATGGAATCTCAAAGTAGTTTTGATTTGAATTTCCTTGATGACTAAGGATGTTGAACATTTATTTAAGTGTTTCTTGGCCATTTGAGATTCCTCTGCTGAGGATTCTCTGTTTAGATCTATATCCCATTTTAAAATTGGATTATTTGGTTTTTTGATATCTAGTTTCTTGAGTTCCATATATATTTTGGATATTTTTCCTATATTGGATTTGGAGTTGGTAAAAAAATGTTTTCAAATTCTGTAGGCTGTTGCTTTGTTTGAGTGACAGTGTCCTTACAGAAGGTTTTCAGTTTCATGAGGTCCCATTTATTAATTACTGATATTAATGCCTGTGCTATCAGTGTTCAGCTCAGAAAGTGGTCTCTTATGCCAATACCTTGAAGGCTATTCCCTACCTTCTTTTCTATGAGTTTCAGTGTATCCAGTTTTATGCTGAGGTCTTTGATCCACTTGGAGTTTATTTTTGTGCAGCCACAAAACCTTTGATTTACTATTTTCCCTACCTGCAAGATGTGCTGGGATAAAGGTGGAACAGAACTTGTGGGGGTGGCTAACCAATGACTGGTCCAATTTGAGACCCATGTCAGGAGAAGGAGCCCATACTTGACACTGCCTGGAATGTCAGGAACCAGAATCTGGATAGTCCAGAGATCTAGGACAGAACCAAACAAGACTGGCAAAAAAGTCAAGGAAATTATTCCTAATGTTACTCTGCTATACTCATATACCCAAGCCTAGCATGGTGATCAGTAAGGCTTCATCCAGCAGCTGATGGGAACAGATGCAGAGGCCCACAGACAAACATTAGGTGGAGCTCAGGGAATCCTCCAGAAGAGGGGGAGGATTGTAGAAGCCAGAGGACACCATAAGAACCTGGCCAACATAATCAACAAACCAAAGCTCATAGAGTCTCACAGATACTCAACTTACAATCAGGGAGCATTGATGGGTCCAACCTGGGTCTTCTGTATATACATTATGGTTTCATAGCCTGGTGTTCTTGTGGGCTTCCTAACAGTGGGAACAGGAGCTGTTTCTCACTCTATTGCATGTTTTGGGACCCTTTTTCTCCTACTTGGTTGCCTTGTCCAGCCTTGATATGAATTGATGTGCCTAGTCTTATTATGACTTCAAATGCCTTGTTTGGTAGATAACCCTTGGAGACCTGACCTTTTCTGAAGGGAAAGGAGGAGGAGTGGATCTTGGGGGTAAGGACAGGTTAGGGGGAGGGATTGGGAGGAAAGGAAGGAGGGGAAACTACAGTTGGGGAGTAATATATGAGAGAAGGATAAATAAAAAAGTAAAACAAAAGAAAAAGGAACATAGAGGAGAAAAGGTCTAGGCCTTTGTCTCCCACCAGTCTTTTCCCAGGGCAGGGCTGGGGCCAGGTGGGATGTGGCTCAATGAGAGGGAGGGCAGCTTGTCTCAGCTGGGGTGGAGCACAGTGCTGTCTGCTTCAAATATGTGGAGATGACACACAGTCAGGCAGAGGTGAAGGCAAATCCAGGGAGAGTAAAGGCAAATCAGGACAGATTTTAGGGACTGCAGGCACCAGTTCCCTTTCAAATATACTCTAGTCCCAGTCTGGCTGGGGGCAGGGATTGTAAGTTTGGGGAATGTCTACCTCCTCTTCTGTGGGAACTAGAACAGAGAGGTCTAGCATTTTCTATGATTTTTACTCAGTTTTTGGCACACAGTCTTGGTAATTAAGATAGATGAAAGAGAAGAGCCTGGATTAAGTCTGTAACACCTCAGCCATAGTAGGGGCTCCAGAAGGAGAAAGAACCTGTGGTAGATGAAAAAAACGACTGATCTGGGAGACCAGGAGTCTCTGTGACCATCTGCCAGACTTTCCTGGCAGTTTGGGGGTCAAATGACCCTTCATATGGCCATTCCCACATTAAGCGTGGGCTATTATATTTCACAGAGGTTGTGGAGCTTCTGTGGTGATAGCTTAACCCTATAGTCCTAGTTCCTTACAGCACTCCTGGGAGTGTTGTAGCATGCAGTTTGGGGATGATTTGGCTCTACTTGGTCCAGCTTCCATCCCTCTAACAAAATTTGAACACAATCCAACAGCCAGTAGCAATAGACACTAATATAAAAAGTCAGTTTACCAAGTGAGTTCCAGGAAAGGTGCAAAGCTACACAGAGAAACCCTGTCTCGAAAAAACAAAAAAAAAAAAAAATGTCAGTTTACCAATGCAGTCAGAGGAGACCGAGCAAAGTCAGAGATATAGATGTACAGTGGCCACCTTCATTGACACATCAAAATGAAAAGGACAAAAGGTGTCCGCTATGTGCTATCAAAACCAGAAGGCCACAAGGTGTCCCTTATGTTCCTGTGAGACAAAGGTCTATGATTGCATTCAATCTTCCTATGTCTTTTCAAATGTCTGAGTTTCAGATGCACATTGGCCAGCAGTGTTTACTTCATTTGATTTCAATTCACAAATTTTCAGTGATCACAATCTGGCCTCCCCAGGGGCCTATTAAGTCCAATTTGGACTTGATCCCTCAGGGCTTATTCCCTACTAGGACCATTAATTTGTGACAGCATGGTTACAGGCTCTCCTGACACCCAAGTTTTCTAGGGGTGTCACCTTTTACAGGATCCCCAGGTGGAGTGTGTCCTACATCCATGACCTTGAGTCTTAGGTCTCCCAGGGACCTCAGTAGAACCTCCAAATGTGGTATTTGAATCCATTAAGAAAGACTGGGCGGTGGCGGTGGTGGTGGTGCACACCTTTAATCCCAGTACTTGGGAGGCAGAGCCATGCAGATCTCTGTGAGTTTGAGGCCAGCCTGGGCTACCAAGTGAGTTCCAGGAAAGGTGCAAAGCTACAGAGAAACCCTGTCTCGAAAAACCAAAAAAAAAAAAAAAAAAAAAAGAAAGAAAGAAAGACCAAAGACTTAGATTCAATTCAAATTTAGATTAAATGAATTTATTCTTATGGCTAGCAGAAGGATGGTAGTCTTAGAGCCAAACAGCATGCCATGCAGCAGGGGGCTAAGGGATGGTTTATAAAGATGGATATCAAAGCTGTGCATTACAATATTTGTGGAATCCACAGCTGAGTAAGAAAATTGTTTTACTTCCTTCAGTTGTTTTTCTTTCTCATTCTATAGTAATAAAAAGATCACTTCATCCCTGTCCCACAGTGATAAGCAAATTTACAAAAGTGAAACACAAACTGTTAAGTACCTCAGTGGTGGTTTGAAAGAAAATGGACTCCAAAGGGAGTGGCACTATTAGGAGGCATGGTCTTGTTCGAGTGGGTGTGGTCTTGTTGGAGGAAGTGTGTCACTGTGGAGGGGGGCTTTGAGGTCTCATATATGCTCAAGATACCGCTCATTGACTCAGTTCACTTCCTGTTGCCTGAAAGATGTAGGACACTTGGCTACTTCTCCAGTACCACATCTGTCTGCATGCCATCATGTCAGACCACAATGGACTGTACCTTTGAAACTGTAAGCTGCCACCTCAATTAAATGCTTTTCTTTGTAAGACTTGCTGTGGTCATGGTGTTTCTTCATAGCAATAGAAACCCAAACTAAGAAAACTTCCTAGCAGGAACACCATTATCCTATTTTTGTCTCACCTGCAGGCCAATAGGATCTCACAGGTATTCCAGGGCAAAGGTCATAGGCCCATAAGGGATGCCTTTTTCCACATCAAGTTTCTTTATGCATCATAGAGTACCTGTGTAAATTCTTATACAGGTCTGAGCACCCTAATGACTAGGATAGAGTAGTGTATGTCTAGGTAGTCAATAACACAGTGACATCAGATTTGGGCTGGCTATAATGTTCTCATGAAACTATCTACTTCTCAGATAACAAGAATCATTCACAAGGATGAAGCTGAACCTTTCATGATTAACAGACCAACAACTGAATAACTTATTGGATCACCCTGTACAACGGACCACTCTGTAGGGTCACAACTGAAACAAGGATGGGTCAGAGATAGGTAGGACCATATATTAACCAGGACTAATAGATTATGCAAAGTTTTGGTTGTTTAATAAATCTAAACCTTGTGTCAATACAATACTCTGAAGATGAACTTGGTGGGGAGGTCAGTAGACTCCTTTTCTCATTCTTCCCAGTTTGGTCTGTACTGGGTAATTTTATGTCAATTTGACACAAGCTAGAGTCACTGGAGAGGAGGGAGCATCAACTGAGAAAATTCCTCTTTAAAATTGGACGGTAGGCAAGACTATAGGGAATTTTCTTGATTAGTGATTGATGTGGAAGGGTCCAGCCCATTGTGGGTGGGCCACTGGGCCACAGCTGGGTTAGTAGTCCTAGGTTCTATAAAAAAGCAGGCTGAGCAAACCATGTGGAGCAAGCCAGTAAACTGCACTCATTCAGGCCTCTGCATCAGCTCCTGTCTTCAGGTTCCTGTCCTGTTTGATTTCTTGCCATGACTTCCTGTGATAATAAACAGTGATGGAGAAGAGTAAGCCAAACAAGCTCTTTTCCTACTCAGATTTCTTTGGTCATCATGTTCCATCATAGCAATAGAAACCCTAACTAAGACATGACCATACTGAATAAATATTCTTTTTCTAATTTTTAACACTACTTTTAATTGCCATTTAAAGACTAGTATCCAAACCTAGCTTCTTTGAGCATCTGGAGCTCAGTCTTTTACTTTAAAGCAGATAAAAAGAAGATAAAAAGACTTACTGCAAAGAGTAAGTCATGATAGAAAGACTTCCCTTTGTGTGTGGGTTTAAAAGAAATAAAAACTATGAAATACCAATAAAAAGCACCCTTTCCTTTGAGACTTAGATCACTTCCACATCTCTCTTCAAGACATGCCCAACACAGATATTTAAAATTCTAATTTGATTCTTCATAAAGGATTGGCGTATAGTGGTATTTTATTTGTACTGAAATGTGATTTTATTTGTATGTTAATAGATAAAGTTGCCTAGGGGTCAGAGCTATTAGCAAGCCATAGCGAAAGCCAGGGTGGTGGTGGTGCACGCCTTTAATCCCAGCACTTGGTAAGCAGAACTAGGTAGATCTCTGTGTGTTCAAGGATACAGCCAGCGTTGGAGACACACGCCTTTAATCTCAATACCAACCATAGAAGACCTGGAGTGACCACAGACAGGCAGTGACGAGACGATCATGTGGTTGGGTTTACAACCAATGAGAAGGCAGAACAGGAAGTCTATATAAGACAAATGCACAGGAAGTAGCTCCCCTTTTTCGGAGAGGTCTCCTGGCTGAAGAGGCTAGCTGAAGCAGGCGGGTAAGGCTCTTAGCTCTGACCAATTGGGCTTTTATCTTTACATTGGCTCTGTGTTTCTTATTTAATAAGACGGTTGGTTACATCTACATTGGTGTAATTATTTGTTTCCATCTATTATAAACAAATTCAGTAACTGACAAACATTAGTTAAACATCTCCTACCTCAATACTCCTGAATTCTATCTGGTTCTCCATCAGATCCAGCATGAAATTCCTTGACTTCTGATAGAAAAATCTGATGGCCTCTGGGAAAACTTTCTATAATTATCCCATTACTGCCCCATATTGATGACATATTAGTCTGTGGACACTTCTCTATAACAATTACCTATTTCCATCTGGTTTTGATTTCTTTTCTTTTTAGATTTATTTTCTTATTTTTATGTATATGTATGTGCATGTGTGTGGTCTGTGTGTTAGTGTGTATGTGTGCCTGTGGATGCCAGAGGCATCAGATCCCCTTGGATCTGGAGTACCTTTCACTTGGTCCACAACATTTTAAGCAGCTCAGCAAGTATACACTGTTAGTGGTTTATTTGTTCTGAGTTAACCTTTAGTGTAGATGCCATCCTAATGTTATCATCAGGAGGAATGTAATACTCAGAGGTGGTCCTTGCTGTCTCCTAAGCCTCTACTATTGACATAGAGACAATAAGGCAACTTGGGTGCTGGGAGTTGGACTCCAGTCCTCTGAAAGAGCAGAACTACAGTTAACTACAGAGTCATGTCTATAGCTGCTGCTCTTGAGGACTTATTATTGAACCGTTCTTTCTGTTGCAAAAGTCCAGTGCCTAAAGCAATACTTTCAAATAAAGACTCTCTCATTAAGTCTATATTTATTTTAACCTGATAATACAAATCATCAAGTTATTTGTTTAGCATATGTTCTTCATCTTCGACATCCATAACTAGTCTTTGGAGCAATGCTTGAAATAGGGTAGAATTATGAAAGTATGATATCTGCTTAACATATACTGGTCACGTGAGAAAAAAGAAAGTCATTGGAATAGTCATTTTCAAAAAAAATATTCAGTTAATCGTTTGGTCTGATCTATCATGATATAACAGAATTAAGTAAAAATTATTACCTTTCTTTTTATTCCTTTCTCTGGTTTTTAATAACTCATAATTTTCTTTTCCTTTTTTTGTATGTGTGGGTTGAGACAGGATCTTCCTATGTAGGCCTGACTGTCTTGGGACTTGTTATATAGACCAGGCTGGCCTAGAGCTCACAGAGATCCTCCTACCTTTGACTCCCAAGGGCTAGGTTTAAAGGCATGCATCACTACTCCTGGCAGATCACCTTCACTTTCACATGACATTGTAAGCTCTTAAAACATGCATTTTCAATATACCTGCTTCATCTCAGCTCACCTAAATTGAATTGCCAAGAATAATGTGTTTGTCTTAAAGTGTGTGACTGCTAACACTTAGGCTAAAGGTCTCAGATTTAGGACAACTTTTAAAGAAAAAAAGTAAGGGGATACAACAAGACAATGGGCAAGGGATATCTAGAAAAATGACAGAATATGATTTCTTCTTCAGATCATAAAATTTCTTTTTTTCTTACAAAGTTAACCTAGACTAAGACTTTGAACAACTTGATTTTTTTTATTAGTTTGTGTTTGGGATTTTCAGTAAAGCAGTAGGGAGCACCAGAAGAGGATAAATAAAGGCACTTCTTATTCTATATCATAAGAGTGTGTTTATAGATAATTTTATACCAAGGACTAAGAGCATTTTACAGTCTATATTATAGAACACACTTGTACTTTATTTTGTAGGAAGGCATCTACATGTACACATTTTAAGCAGCTCAGCAAGTATACACTGTTAGTGGTTTATTTGTTCTGAGATAACCTTTAGTCTAGGTGTCATCTTAATGTCATTGTCAGGAGGAAAGCAATACTCAGAGGTAGAACTTGGTATCTCTTGAGCCTCTACTATCAACACACAGACGATAAGGCAAGAAACACGGAATCTCCCAGAGGTAGCTGACTTCCTTTCCAGATGGACAAGACTAAATTTAGGGTTGATGTTCACCTTTATTCTGGATCTCTCTAAGATGTTGTCATTAGGGAAGGCTTCACCTCCTCTGATCATTGGCCTGTTTCATTTTTTTCTTCCCAGGCCACCTCTTTGTACTATTGGCCTGTATTTTCTTTGTCTACACCCCATCCCCACAATGCCCAGGTAACAGCACATTTGAAGTTTTGTTTAAAGGTCCCTTTCTGTTTCATACTTTTCTGTTCTATTTATTCTGTTCTGTTCTTTTTGGTGTGATTGCTCCAAAGCTCCTTAGAATGATACAGCCTCCATTTCTGGCAGTTGTTCTTGAATCATCTTTTTGTACACTGTGAAGAGTGTCTCTCAGATTGATTTAATAAAAAGCTAAATGGCCAGTAGCTATGCAAGATTTGGCGGGCAGAGAGATCACTGGGAAGAAGAAAGACAAAGTTGTGTGTTGATGCTATGAGACACAGAGCAAGCAATATGAACACTGTGGAGATGGTAATAAATTCATAAGGCAGAAAGTAAATTAATAGAAATGGGTTAATTTAAGTTATAAGAAGCAGTTAAAAAACAGCCTAAGCTGTCAGCTGAGTTTTCATAATTAATACAAAGTCTCCATGTAGCTATTTTGGAGCTGACTGGCAGGACAGAAAAATCTGCCTACAGACAGTAGCCCCTTAGGCATATTCTAACAAATGGTATGATTTTTGCTTATAATCATATGAAAACAGTAAGTCTTTGCTACTTCTGACTTTGCAGGGGAGCAAATGCCTTCTCTACTCAAACTGTAATTGTGTTAAGGTATAGATATTTTCAGCTTTCTGTACATCTATCTTTCTGCTTATACCTTGTCTATGGTTACTGGAAATTTTGATATCTTGGCCAGGTCTTATGGGGCCATCTCTCAGGTTTTTGCGAAATAAAGAAAAAAGTACGTAAAGGAGCCTTAGAAAAATCCAAGGACTTGATGGAGATGGAGAGATGACTCACTTTTTAAGAGCACAGGCTGCTCTTCTAGAGGACATTGGTACAATTCCCAGCACCAACATGGTGGTTTTCAACCCTCTGTAAATCTACTGCTGTTGGATATGACACTCTTCTCAGGCCTCTGTGGGCACTGTATGCACCTGGTGAACACACATGCATACAGTCAAAACACAAACACACATAAAAATAACTACCTCTCTTAGAAAAACTCCATCTCCTCTTTTTGGTAGGGATGCTACACAGCCTCAAGGTTGGCAATACCCACTAAAAATACTTCATTATATCATGAGAATTGGTAGATAACCACTAAGATACCATTGGGTCCACACCCATTTTACCATCAAATATCAGTGAAAACTACTCAGAATCAGCTTACCATAATGACCTCTTAAAAACAGCTGATACACTCACCTCCATTTTTTGCAACTTATTTTCAAAGCTGGACAAATAACAAGGATGTAATCTCTGTCCTCCTAAACAGTGATAAAAGAAGCTCACATAAAACTAACAAGGGTGTGGGACCAACACTGACTTTTCTAATGGATACTGAAATGAATTTCTTGATTACAAACTTGCCAATCACAGAGTCTGACTGAACACTATATGGTTTCCAGGACCTATGTCCATCTGAGTAACCCTAAAGCTGTATGTACTGTGGTTGCAGAACTAGGGATTATTCAAGATTCTGAAGAATTCTCTCTACCTTCACAGCTGCTGTGAAAGAAATGACAGTTACCTTTCTGTGGCTGTCTGTGCCTACAATACTGACCTCCACAAAGGACATTTACCAAGGACTCTAATCCATCAGGACTACAGGGAGTACATCTCAGATGATGGACACACATTAGCTAAAGGGCCAAGTCATTCTCCCTTCCCCTTCTACTCAGGAATAAGAGACTACTTAACTGTAAGCATGTACCATATAAGCTTTTCATCATCTACATATTATGGAAACTTACCCCCTCTCTGAAATCTACAGTAGGAGACCTTCATTTTGTATCTTTGATCTGAACTCTCTTCCAGACCTCTGAAGTATTGTCTATCTTCAGCAATAATAACTATGCCAATAAATCTATTATCCAAAAGGACAATATCCGTTAGTTTCCCTCTTAAACTCCTATTCTGAGAGTTGACTTATGTTAAGGCAGGTAATGGTAGAATCCCTAAAAATAAGTGCAACACTGGCTATTGCTATGGTAAAAGTCATAAATATGACATTCTAGGCTATTGGGGGTGTTGGATAGAAATTAAGTCTTTAGGAAACAATCCTAGAAAACAAGGCTATAGTAGACTAATGTTTCTGAGGTATAGCCAAAGACACAAGCAATTTTAAGGAGTCCATTGTTTTTACAGTGGTGAAACATTTTGAAAATATCTCTTACATCTTAAGAGACTAGAACATTTGGTGGACCTCACAGTCAGAGTTAATAATACACTTTGAGGTCACTTAAGACTTAACACTGCCTTTCTACTATGTACCTAATTCATTTGTTTAACCTGCTTTTTGTGGCATGGATCTCATGCTGGACCAGTCATTGGTTGGACACTCCCACAAGTTCTGTGCCACCTTTACCCCAGTACTTGTTGCAGACAGGTCAAATTGTAGGTAGAAGGTTTTGTAGCTGGGTTGGTGTCCCAGTCCCTCTGATGGAAGCTTTGCCTGGTTATGGAAGGCTGGTTCAGACTCCATATCCCCCATTACTAGAACTCCTCTCTAGGGTCACCCTTTTAGTTTCAGGGAGTTTCCATTGCACTAGGTTACTATCTGTTCTCAAAAATTCCTGAATTCTAGTCTTCCCTTCCAGTATTCTCTTCTTCTATCCTGCTATCTTTCTTGTTCTCATCCCAACCTGCCCTAGTCCACCTGTGAAATTTGTTCTATTTTCCCTTCCCAGGGAGATCCATGTGTAATACCTTGAGCCTTCCTTGTTACTTAGCCTTTCTTGGCTTGTGTACATGATTATCCTTTAGTTCACAGCTAATGTCCACTTATAAGTGAGTACATACCATGTTTATCTTTCTGAGTCTGGGTTACTTTAGTTAGAATGACTATTTCTAGTTCTATCCATTTGCTTGTGAATTTCATGCTGTCATTAAAAAAAAAAACATCAGCTGAGCAACACTCCATTGTGCAAATGTACCAAATTTTCTTTAGCCATTTTTCCATTTAAGTTGTTTCCAGTTTCTGGCTATTATGAATAAAGATGCTATGAACATAGTCCAGCAAGTGTCCTTATAATAATAGGATGGAGTGTCCTTTGGGCATATATATGCCCAGGAGTTATATAGCTGGGTCTGGAGGTAGATCAATACCCAATTTTCTGATAATCTGCCATATTGGTTTTCAAATTGGCTATGCAAGTGTGCTCTCCCACTAGCAGTGGAGTGTTTCCCTTGTTCCACATCCTCTCCAGCATGAGCTGTCACTTGTATTTTTGTTCTTAGCTATTCTGACTGGATTAAGATGGAATCTTTGAGTCTTTTTGATTTGCATTTTCCTGATGGCTAAGGATATTGAACTTTTCTTTAAGTTTTTCTCAGCTATTTGAGATTCCTCTGTTAAGAATTCTGTTTAGAACTGCACCCCATTTTTGAATTGGATTATTTGGTTGTTGATGTCTAGTTTCTTGAGTCCTTCCTTTATATATTTTAGATATTAGCCTTCTATAAGATGTGAGGTTGTTGAAAAACTTTTCCCATTCTGTGGTCTGACGTTTTGTCCTATTGATGGTGTCCTTAAACTTACAGAAGCTTTTCAGCTTTATGAAGTCCACTTATTGATGGTTGATCTTAGTGCCTGTGCAGAACCACATATATATGTATCCTACTGAGCCAAGGTTTCTGAATTCCATACACAAAGGAAAAGCTACTTCTAAATTTATAAATACTTCTGTGTGGCTGTGTCCCTAAGTAATAGAACCTTGTTGGCATGTTAAATGTGTTTGTGTCAATGGAGACTGCAAAAGCCAAAAGGGCCTGGGCAAATGTGCTGAAGACTCTAAGAGACCACAGACACCAGCCCAGACTACTATACCCAGCAAAACTTTCAATATTCATGGATGGAGAAAATAAGATACTCCATGTTAAAGTCAAATTTATATGATATTTATCTATAAATCCAGGCCTACAGAAGTTGCTGTAAGAAAAACTCCAACATAAGGTTAACTACAACCATGAAAGGGAATAAATAATATCAGATCAGTAAAATCAAAAGAAGAGAAATGCACACACACACACACACACACACACACACACACACACACACTAACATGACTAATATCAGCACCAGCACTAGCACCACCACTAAAATAACAGGAATCAGCAGTCATTGGTAATTGATATCTCAGAATATCATTGATTTCAATTTCCCAATAAAAAGATGCAGAGGAAGATAATTGGGGAACAAAAACAGTATCAATCCTTCTGCTGCATCTAAGAAACACATCTCAATATCATGGATAGATATTACCTCAGGGTAAAGGTTTGTAAAAATATATTCTAAGCAAATAGACTTATGAAGCAAGCTGGTATAGTCGTTTTTATATCTACCAAAATAGATTTCAAACAAAAATTAATCAGAAGAGGTAGGGGAAGACAGTACATACTCATCAAACAAATACCCACTATGCTGCCATCTCACTTCTTAATATATATGACCTAAACACAAGGACTTCTATCCTAGGGTTTTTGTTGCTATGAAGAGACACAATGACCATGACAACTCTTACAAAGAAAACATTTAATTGGTGTTGCTCACTTATAGTTTAAGATGTTCAGTCCATTATCATCATGTTGGGGAACATGGTATCATACAGGCTACATAGTGCTGGGTTAGTAGCAGAGAGTTCTACATCTTGAAGGTAATAGGAAATAGAGTGAGACTCTGGGCAATATCCACAGAATAGGAAACCTCAAAGCCTACCCCCATAGTGACATACTTCCTCCAATAAGGCCATCCCTACTCCAACAAAGCCATAATCTCCTTATAGTACCACTCCTTATGAGATTATGGGGGACAATTACATTCAAACTACCACAGCATCCAAAGTTGTAAAAAAAAAAAAAAGCGTTATTACAGCTTAAATCACATATTGACCCTCACCGATAGTGGGAGAAGTCTGTATTCCACTCTCATCAATAGACAGGTCATCTAGACAAAAAAACTAAACAGAGAAAGGCTAGAGCCAACAGACATGATAAACCAATTGTACCTAAAGGGTATTTACCAAACATTACTCCCAAACACAAAGAATATACCTTCTTTTGTCCACCTCATGAAACTTTCTCCAAAATTGACCACATAGTAAGTCACAAAGAAAGTCTCAACAGATACAAGAAAATTGAAGTAACTCCCCGTATTCTATCAGACCACCATGGATTAAAGAGGGATATCAATCACAACAGAAACAACAGAAAGCTTACAGACTAATGAAAACTGAACAACTCCCTATTGAATAAAAAATTGGTCAAGACAGAAATACAGAAATTAAAGACTTTCTAGAATTCAATGAAAATGAATACATGGCATACCCAAATTTACAGGACACAATGAAAATGGTAGTAGTTCATAGCACTAAGCGCCTATATTAAAAAAAAATCTGGAGAGATCTCATACCAGAAAGCTAACAGCACACTTAAAATGTCTAGGACAAAAAGAAGTAATCACACCCAACAGGAATAGATGACAAGAAATAATCAAACTCAGGGCTGAGATCAATAAATGAGAAAGGAAGAGAAAGATACAAAAATCAATGAAACAAAGAGTTTTGCTTTGAGAAAGCCAACAATATATTCTAACCCTTATCCAAACTAACTAAGGGACACAGAGAGAATATCCAAATTAACAAAACCAGAAATGAAAACAGTTACATAACAACAGACACTCAGAAATCCCAGAGAGTCAGAATGGCATGCTTTGAAAACTTGGACTCTACCAAATTCTAACATCTAAAAGAAAGGGATAATTTTCTCAATAGGTACCTCTTAGAAAAGTTAAATCAGATCAGATAAACAATTTAAACAGACCTACAAACCCTGTTAAATTTTAAGCAGTCATTAAAAGTCTCCCAACCAAAACCAGCCCAGGTCCAGATGGCTTAAGTGAAATATTCCACCAGACTTTCAGAGTTCACACTAATACTCCTCAAATTATTTCACAAAAAAGAAATAGAAGGAACCCTGCCTTGCTGTGGGATGGTCTGTATGTCAAACATGTTGCTTATTGGTCAATGAATAAAACACTGATTGGCCAGTGGTCAGGCAGGAAGAAGTATAGGCGGGACAAGGAGGAGAGAATTCTGCGAAGTGGAAGGCTGAGGAGACACTGCCAGCCGCCACCATGACAAACAGCATGTGAAGATGCCGGTAAGCCACAAGCCATGTGGCAAGGTATAGATTTATAGAAATGGATTAATTTAAGCTATAAAAACAGTTAGCAAGAAGCCTGCCACGGCCATACAGTTTGTAAGCAATATAAGTCTCTGTGTTTACTTGGTTGGGTCTGAATGGCTGTGGGACTGGCGGGTGAGAGAGATTTGTCCTGACTGTGGGTCAGGCAGGAAAACTCTAGCTACACTGCCTGGTTTATTTTATGAGGCCACAGCTATCCTGATACTTAAACCACATAAAGACCAAACAAAGAAAGAGAGTTACAGACAAATTTCCCTTACGAATATAGATGCCAAAATACTCAATAAAATGCCAACCAAATTTAAGAACACATCCAAAAGATCATCCACCATGACCAAGTAGGCTTTATTCCAGAGATCTAGGGATGGTTCAATATATGAAAACGTGATGATATATTGTGTACCTTAATAAAATTTGCCTGAAGATTAGAGAACAGAACAAGCCACTAAATTAAAGACTAGGCAGTGGTGGCACACACCTTTTATCCTAGCACTTGGTAGACAGAGGTCCATGTGGGTCTCTGTGAGTTCAAAGCCACCCTGGACTACATGAGATTGATACAGTGTAGGAAAGAAGCAGAGCCAGGCAATGGTGGCACATATCTTCAATCCTAGTACTTTAATCCTAGTAATCCTAGTACTCCATGCCTTTAATCCCAGCACTAAAAGTGAACTAATATGGCTGGGTGGAGAAAGGTATATAAGGTGTGAGGAGATAGGAACTAAGAGTTCTTTAGGGTGAGGATGCAGAGGCAAATAGAGGTTTGTGGAGTTGGTGAGGTGAGACACGGCAGTGGCTGGTTCCTTTGTCTCTCTGATTTTTCAGCATTTAATCTGATATCTGGATCTGGGTTTTTTATTAAAAGACCTGTAGATTTGAAGAACAGAAAATCAGTGTAATCAACCATATAAATAAATTGATTACAAAAACCACATGATCATCTTAGATGCAGAAAAGGCCTTTGAAAAAACCCAGCACCCTTTCATCATAAAAGTCTTAGAGAGAGCAGGTTATACAGGGCCCAAAAGAAACCTTCATTTATTTCTTACAAAGACTGACTTCATGCCGGGTGGTGGTGGTGCATGCCTTTAATCCCAGCACTCGGGAGGCAGAGGCAGGTGGATCTCTGTGAGTTCAAGGCCAGCCTGGTCTACAAAGTGAGTTCCAGGAAAGGCACAAAGCTACACGGAGAAACCCTGTCTCAAAAAACAAAACAAACAAACAAAAAAAAAGACTGACTTCAGCAGTAAATAGAATGATACCAAATTCAAAAGGTAGACAGATAATAATTGAATTTCTGGTTTTTGAAAATAATAATGCACAATGCAAAAGGGTAATTAGGCCATCAAAGGCAAGATCAGCACCCTTGAAGGAATGGATCAGAGATACAATGAATATTGAATCTCATAAACATAATGATACTTGGATAGGAGAGGTAATTTCCAGAATTTTGAAGAAAAGTAATGTCAGATGTTTCAACTGTGGTAAACAAGGTCACCTAAAAAAGGACTTTAAACAGGACGTTCCTAGAAACAATTTTTTCAAGGAACAATGGCAACAGAAAGCTTCTCCCTTCTTGATTATGCAGAAGGTATGGTAAAGGCAAATATTGGACTAATGAATGTAGATCAACAAGGGACAGACAAGGTAATCCTTTGTCTTTGCCATCGGGAAACTCCCTGAGGGACCCTCACAGGGCAGAAATTGAAATACCTTTAACTAATGATGGAATTGACAAATTATGGGCAGAAAGGGAACTTTGGCAAAGAGCCTACAGTAATTTTTAAGGAAAGATAAACAACAAATATCCTAAAAGCAATAGAATTAAACTTACAAAGAGACTTAACTTCATTCTGCCTTGCATTGTATGGGAAACACCATATATGCAGCCCCTATATTTTATTCTGATGCAAACAAACAAAAAAGGCAGGTTACAAATAAGAAAATTTAAGTAAAGTGGTAAAAAGTCCTTATAATTTGGTTCAAAATCAAAATTATATGCTATTCTGATGGTATTAATGGATTTTTTGAAACCTCTTAACATAGTTACTGACTCTCAGTATGCTGAAAGTGTGATCTTACATATGGAAACAGCAAAATTTATCCCTGATGAGTCAGAATTTTCTTTATTTATTCAGTTACAAGATGTAATCAGTAATAGGACACATCCCTTATATATAACTCAAATCTGATCCCATATGGGTCTACCAGGACCTATAGCACAAGGTAATGATGAGATTGATAAACTATTGATAGGAAATGTGTTGGAGGCCTCAGAATTTCATAAAAAACATTATATCAATAGCAAGGGTTTAAAAAAGGATTTTTCCATAACCTGGCAACAAGCCAAGGAAATTATAAGGAAATGTCCTACTTGTTCTTTTTAAAACCAAACTCTACTACCAGCAGGATGTAACCCAAAGGGTACTCAGAGGTATGAAATCTGGCAGATGGATGTGTTTCATTTTGCAGAATTTGGAAAATTGAAATACGTATGCCACATCATTGATACCTATTCAAAATTTCCATGCGCAACTGAGTTCTGAAGAGGCTGATTCTGTAATCATGCATTTGCTAGAAGTTATGACCAAATTAAAAGTGACAATGCTCCAGCATATGTCTCTGGTAAAATGAAACAGTTTTTTGCTTATTACAATATAAAGCATATTACAGATATACCACATAATCCTCTAGGCCAAGCAGTCATACAAAGATCAAATTAAACTCTAAAGGATATGTTAAATAACCAGAAAGAAGTAACAACGACCCCCCCAGAAATAGATTACATAATGCTCTATTAACTTTAAATTTTCTCAGTGCTAATGAGAAATGAACAACAGCTGTGGTGAGACACTGGATAATAGAAATAAACCACAGAATTAAATTAGCCTGTATACTTTAATGATGCACTGACCTCAGAATGGAAACCAGGATATGTATTACGTTGGTGACAAGGTTTGCCCTTGTTTCTACAGGAAAATATAAGCTGTGGATACCATCAAAATTGATAAAGGTTTGATTTGAACAAGAGAGACCTCTTAATTAGGAGAGGTGATAATTCATCAACCAGCATGAACATTCAGTTTAAACTAACTTATACCACTAACAAATGCTTCTCATTTAACCAGATATAACTTGCCAAAAGGGAACCTCCCCAAAGTTAGGTTTGGAGAAGGGTTTTTGTTTTTGTCTTTCAGGAGAATGAAGGCTAAGGAATCTGAAGAACACTGGATAAATGAGACGTCTGAAGAAAAAGGACAATTCATCCAGAAAAAATATCCCAAGAAAATGAGTAAATTAGCCTATTGGTATATCATATATCTAACAGGATAAATTTCATAAGTCTTCCTAAATGTTTGTTTTTGCTGTTCTCCACAGATACATAACACAAATAGCTTTTATGTAGTCCTAGTTCAATTAAAAATTAAAGCTGGCATTGTAATTAGAGTGTGACTCTTTCTTTCTCTAAACCCAAGCATGCTTGTTAAAAGGAAAACCTAAAATCTCTGTGTCATGTGGGAAAAGCCGCCTGATATGGGACAAAGAAAATCAAAATTAAGGGACTATTCTATTGCCACTAATGTCATAATTCTTTGATTCTATTTTGATTCTTTAAAACTTTTCTTAAAGTATGAATTTTATATCAAATTTATAGGATTAATATATGTATATTTTAAACTTTTATCATGATATTAATGGTCATATAGAGTACTAACTAAGCCTAGAAAAAAGGCTTCATCTAGCTTCCTGTACATGATTTTGAGTTTGAGTTTCTATCAGATTTCTCCAGAGAACCATGAGTGTGCCTAACAGGAAATTTGAAGTCTCCAAAAAAATGATGGGGCTCCATAAGAATGATTCAACCAGGATGATGATATTACCAATAAGCTGACAAATGCCATCCAAAGATCAGCTTTGGTCTACAAACTGCTCAGGACAATTTTGAGATGGCTAGCTGAGATGATCCAGCTTCACAGACTACTCAAGCAAGGACTAGAGACAAGCCCTGCATTTTCGCATTATGCAGAAACTGGACAACAAATGATACAGCTGCCTCTCCCAGGATTTGACAATTAACCCAGAATTTTTCTTTTCAGGATCCCCTAAAGATGTCATCACCCCCAGACAGCAGGAAGTAATTTTAAGGACACAATGCTCACATTCCCAAGAGGTGGGATGGGTAATTTTTGGTCATTCAATGGGTTATAGATAATTGTCATTGTTTAGGATGGTTAGTGACAAGTTGTTAATTAATAATGGTCAGGAAAAGAAGCTAAACAAGTAGATTATATTTAGGATTTTTGTTTGAAAAAAAAGAAAAGATATAGAGAAGGAGTAGATTATTGAATCTAATCTGAAAAAAAGATATAGAAATAATAGGATAAAGGGTAAATTATTGAATCTACTATGAAAAGAAAAAAGAGAGACTGTGGATATGATATGATAAAAAGATAGACTATTGAATCTACTTTTAAGAAACAACTACTCATTTTAAATGTTTTACATTGGATTGGATTTTTGTATATTGTATACAAATTATATATATTGATAAAAATTTGAGATTGATTTTGTTAGAAAATACTGAACATATATTTTTAATCTTTTTCAAGGTATTATACCCACACAGTTCATTTAACAATATAATACAAATTGCAAGTCCTTGAAAGTTATTATTACCAACTAATTAGGATATAAAAAATAAAAGTTAGTACTTATTCTTTACAATTGAACTTATAGTCATATTAGGTATGTTTTCAAGATCAAACAGAGATACATTTTAGATAGACAAGGCATCTTCAAACACTTTAGAGATCTGCAGAATATGGCATTTAAGATGTTTTAGTAACGTAAGTTTTTTTTCTTTTTTTATGATAATGAGACATGTCTGCCTGGCAGCACCAATCTACTTCAGAGAAGATGATGGGCATTGAAGAAACTCCATACGGAGTTTACTTTCTTTGTGGCACGTTAGCCACTGGGCAAGAAAATGCCCTGGCCTTGACCCCTGACAATACACTATTCAAAATGGATAAACAGGACACAAAAGAAAGGACTGCTGATCCTTGCCAAGACAAGGTAGGAAAGCTCTTTAGAAAAACCTGCTTCACAGATGAGTCTGTCAGAAATGCTAGGCCTGTAGGCCGAAGGTGGGTGCCCCAATGTTGCAGAGAAATCTCAGGTGACTGTCCAGGCAGCCAGCTGTTTTTGTCATTCCTCCCATTTTTGGAAAGTCACTTGTTTGCACTTCCTATTTAACTAGGTAATATTATTTCCTTCTCAGGTCTCTGAGAGAGTTGAAGATTAGATAGTTATAGTTTTCCTTGTTAATAAATTCAGAAAAGAACTCACTAAAGAGGTGTAAGTGTATAAATTTGAAAGACATCAAAATATAGTTTTCTCTTGGTAATACAAGTTAGGATAGAAGGTGAATAAGATAAATTTTGGATTCAGCAAAACAGGTAGATAATGGAATATTTTTGCTGAACTTGTCAAATGCAAATGGACTAGACATTGTTGATGCATTTATTGCCTGTATATATTGTATATAATTATTGTACTTGTTATATATAGTTTTTCTTATATTAGTTATAACTTTTTTAAATTTTAGACAAAAAAAGGGGGAAATGTGATATTTTATTTGTGATCTAACAAATAAAGCTTGCCTGGATCAGAGGACAAAGTCAGCCAGTATACTAAACACAAGAGTCAGGCAGTGGTAGCACATGCTTTTAATCCTAGCATTCTGGAGGCAGAGATTCATCCAAATCTCTGTAAGTTCAAGGCCTCACTGAGAACAGAGCCAGGCATGGTGGCACACACCTTTAATCCCAGCACTAGTTAACCATGAAGGTCTGTACAGACAGACAAGAAGTGATAGAGCTGGGCAGAAAGAGGAAGTGATGTAGCTGGGCAGAGAGAGGAAGTAAGATGGCAGGGCACGGAAAGGTATATAAGGTATGAGTATATAGAAAGTAGCTCTTGGGCTGAGGATTTCCTAGCAGTAAGAACTTGTGACTACCTTTTCTATTCCTCTGGTCTTTCAGCTTTCACCTCAATATCTGTTTTTTTTTTTTTTATTAATAAGACTATTTAGCAATTTGTGTTAAAGGTCTCCACATTCCAGGTGCTGGGATTAAAGTCACAAGCCACCACTTCTCAGAAAGAACACTTTTATGATTGTTCTTTATAACAAGTTCAGTTTAGTGTATGATATAACAATCAAGAAAGAGCACCAGAATTTTCTTTATGTAATGTGGTGATATATTATGTACCCCAATAAAGCTTATCTGGGGATCAGAGGACAGAGTTAGTCATTAAATTAGACGTAGAGGTCAGGCAGTGGTGGCACAAACCCTTAATCCTATCACTTAGAAGCAGAGATTCATCTGGATCTCTTTCAGTTCAAGGCCACAATGGAAACAGAGCCAGGCTCTGAGAAGCACAGATGCCTTTAATCCCAGGAAGTGACAGCAGGCAGGGAAAGGTATATAAGGTATGAGAACACAAGAACTGAAGCAGTTCAGCTGAGACCCCTTTTGGTGAGTAGTCAGAGGCTTTCAGTCTGAAGACTTGTGGAAAAAGGATCAACTGAGGAGTTGGTGAGGTGAGGTTGACTGTGGCTTGCTCTGCTTCTCTGATCTTTCAGCTTTCACCCCAATATCTGACTCTGGGTTTTTTATTATAAGACCATTTACAATTTGAACAACAATGTAATCAAATTATTATTATCCTCTGAGTAGGTCCCTGCAGGTGTCATACAGGGAAGCAAACCTTGAAAAGAGATGAGAATGAAAACCTGGTGCAGATTGTTTGGGGAGTCTATTGCCAGGCAGTCTATTGCACTGTAGGCATATTTTAAACACAATATAATTTGGAAAAGGGTCTCCAGGAAAGAATAATTCCTATAATCATTACAGTTCCAGGCGCACAGTAAAGCTTAAGGTGTGGCTACATGTGACTTTACAAAGTCCATGTGACCATGAGTGTTCCTTTTATAGCTAAAAGGCCTAGAATCTGTAGTGGTCTCTGACTGATAGCATAGAGGTCAGTAGGCCATAAAGTACATGTGACATTTTCCCTAATGATGGATAATTATCTAGGGATGAAAGAGTCTGGAATAAAAATTCCAGGGAGTTAGGGTGAGATCTGTCCCTACAGATAGAAAACAGGTCACCAGGTTGTTAACAACCTCTACTCTCCACTATTTTGGACAGACTGTAGGTATTTAATTTTATCTCCTTCATGGAGCAGACACCCCAGCACAACTAAAAATTCTTGGTTTTCTTAGTACATTGCTGCCCTTTCCTATACTCATTATCAGTTATAATCTATTGCTTAATTCTGAGCTTGTGTGAATCTATTTGAGCTTGTGCTTTATTACTAATATGGATGGGGCTTACTGGTGCCCCGAAACGCTTCCGATGGAGCTGCCCATTTCAAAACTCTGCCAATACTTCTTATTTTACCAAAGGTACTGTTACTCCTCTCCAGGCAGCAAAAGAGTCCAGGGGTTTTAGTTACTACCTGTCAGCTTCCTGTAGTTCTGAGATGAGAGACAGGATAAGAATAGAAATGTAAGGGTCACTGCAGAAAGAACCAATAATAATTGAATTAGCATCTGGACACATGAGGGAGTTGACAACAGGCATGCAAATTCTGTAAGGTCTGGATCTTTATCTCTAAATATACTGGCTATATTTTAAACTTCATAAAAAAGAAAGGATATCAAGTACATAAGAACAAACATCTGGGCAATTATTCACTTAATTGTTGAATGAGACATTACACAGTATAGATGACACAGGGTAAGTTGCCATATTCTTATCATAATATCCATTTACATATTAATTCTGCTGTTTACTTATATGAAATGTTACTTTTTCTCCAAGGAAAAATTCAAAGAGCACTTGACAAGTGTGTGGTTTAGGGATGGTGAGATAGCACTGCTACGGGTTGTCTTTTTGTATGCTCTGAATATATGTTGCTGTGACTGGTTGATAGTGAAGCTGCATTGGCCTATTGCAAGGCAGCTTAGAGGCAGGAGGGAAATCCAAGCAGATATTCAGAGGGAAGAAAGGAGAGTAGAGGGAGATGCCAGTGTGTCCCCCAAGGAACAATATGCCAAAAGTCTGATAATACCATGGCCACATGGCAATACTTAGATTGATAGAAATGAGCTGAGTTACATTGTAAGAGCTAGCTAGCAAGAAGCCTGCCATAGGCCATACAACTGGTAATTAATATAAGCCTCTTAATGATTTTTTTATAAGTGGCTGTGGGACTGCAGGACTGGGAGGGACACAAGAAAATTTCTGACTACATTTGTGTGCCCTATATATTGGCTCGAGTTTCCACCTAAAACCTGAGAGAACTTAATAAGAGATTCTAAAACAGAGCCAAAAACAGCTTCCTACTTCATGTCTCATTCATGTAGCAGCATTCTGGCTTGAGTGCAACATGGCAGATTCCTGCCTCCATACACAGAGGTATCTCCAAGCTGCACAGCATGCTGCCTCATGGATTTAGCCTTTACTCATACAGAAAATATGGTTTATGGGCCAACTGCACACTACCTGATGGCAGCATGGACCCCAGAGCTGGCGAGGTAAGTGTGACTCTCTTGGGTACCTCTGCTATGGTGAGAGGCTGAAGTGGGCAGAGTCAGCAGCCAGGGCTGCCACTTCAATCTTAGCCATGCTGCAGTTTACAATGATCAGAAAAGGATTAAGGATACACAAAAACAGATTCAGATAGAATAAATCTCTAAATGGTTTACATTATGTGTAAAAATGTATGTAGGCTTGGAAGAAAGAAGGAGGATAGACAATTATATAAAGAAATAGATAATTAAAAAAAATAAAGTCTTTAAAGAGACAGTAAAAGTAATATAAAAAATAAGCCACATAAAGATGGAAATCACACAGACAGTCTGAATTATATTGTCTTTGGGATGTTTAACTGCAGAAAGACATTTGATTATAAAGGCTGCTGAGTTAAACATATATATATATATATATATATATATATATATATATATATATATATATATATATATATATTAAAGGTATCTTGACTTCAAAATTTGTGTCTATGGATACATTGCTTGGGAAAAGAGGTTCTGCTTTTGTTTCCACAGACAATGAGGACCTGTGGATTGCTTCCAGGCTAATATGGTTTGATCAGCCAAGACTCCCTGAAATGTCTCTGATGGCACCATGGCCCAGATGATCCAACATCTGAAATCAGCTTCAAAGCAACTGGCTGAGATGATCCATTCTCACAGACTACTATAACCAATATTTAACTATAATTCTTAATTTTCAGGATACCCATAAGATTACCAGTGCCCCCAATCAGCAGGAAGTAGTATAAGAAGCTACACCCAAATTCCCAAAATATTGTTTATAAATGTTTATTTTTATTTAAAGGGGACTGATTATAATTGCAACCTCTTTCTAAAGAAGAAAAGGGATATTAGAGATATGATAGGATAAAAGGGTAGATTATCGAATCTACTTTTAAAGAGCAACAACTTGTTTAAAATGGTTTACATTGCTATAGATTTTAGTTTATTACAAATTTAAAGTTACTTTTATTATACTGTATGTATATTTTGACTTGTTTAAGGTATTATGTTTATGCAGCTCATTTAAAATTATATAATTAAGAAATATAGATTAATAGTTATCTAGGATAATCAAACTTACAGTCATGTTAGTTAAGTTTTCTAGGTATACATAGATATATTTCAGTTAGGTAGGTAATCTTCAAATACTTCAAAGACCTACAGAATATGGCATTTAAAATGTTTTAAAAAACTTTGACTTTCTGGACAATGAGACATGTCAGCTCCTGGCACTACTGATTTACTGTTGGGGTATATCCTTCTGTACACTGTGAATATATGCTGTTCCCATTGATTAATAAATAAGCTGCTTTGGCCTATGGCAAGACAGCTTCGAGGCAGGTAGGAAATCCAAGGAGAGAGACAGGAAAGAGAAGGGCGGAATCAGGGGAGATGTCAGTCCACAGTTAAAGGAACAACAAGATGTCAGCAATCAGGTAATGCCATGGACACGTGGCAACATATAGATTTATAGAAATGGGTTAATTTAAGAAGTAAGAGCTAGCTAACAAGAGGCCCTCCATAGGCCATACAGTTGTAAATAATATTAAGATCTAAGTGATTTTTTTTTTTCGAGACAAGGTTTCTTCTGTGTAGTTTTGGTGCCTGTCCTGGATCTCACTCTATAGACCAGGCTGGTCTCCAACTCACAGAGATCCTCCTGCCTCTGCCTCCTGAGTGCTGGGATTAAAGGTGTGTACCACCACCTCCTGGCTGAAAGTGATTATTTTATAAGCACCTATGGCACTGCGGGGCCAGTCAGGACTGGAGCAATGTGGGAATACAGGGCCAGGTGGGACCTGAGATAACTTTTGGCTACAATTTACTTAAAAGGAGATGATGAGCATCAAAGAAACTCTATATGAAGTGTGCTTTCCTTATGGCAAATTTAGCCATTTAGGCAAGAAACTGTTCTTGCCTGGACTGCTTGACAAAATGTTGTATTGACCTGACATGCAGAACCCATGGGAAAATGACCACTAAATTTTGCCAAAACCACAAGAGATGGTCCTTCAGGTTTCTGCTTCACACATGAGACTGCCAGACATTCTGCAGGACACAGGGAGAAGCGACTGAGAGACTCTAGACCTATAGGCTGAAGATGGATGCCCTAACATTACAGAAGAACTTTGGATGACTGTTCAGGCATCCAGATGACTCTGTCATTTCTGGAATTATGGAAGTTGCTTGCAATGCACTTCCTGTTTACTTAGGTAATATTTACACTTCTGGGGTCTTTGGTGGAGATGAAAACTAGATAGTTATAATTGTAATTTTCCTTGGTTATGACAAAAGATAAATTAGATATAAAACTATAGGCTCACAAATATAGGATAAATGACAAAATAGTTTATTTATTTTTGCCAAATACAAATAGACTAGATATTGTAACTGTAATTCTACTTGATAACTGTTCTATTATATCTAATTTTAGTATGTTGAAGTTAAAATCTTCCTTTTTAATTAGACGTAGGGGGAAGTGCCGTGGAATGTCTTTCTCTATGTTGTGAATATGTGTTGCTTTGATTGGTTGATAAGTAAAGCTGCATTGGCCTATGGCAAGGCAGCTTAGAGGCAGGTGGGAAATTCAAGCAAATATATGGAGGCAAGAAAGGAGAATAGAGGGAGATGACAGCCTGTGGCCCAAGGAGCAACATGCCAACAGACTGGTAACACCAAGGCTACATGGCAACACATAGATTAATAGAAATGAGCTGAGTTAAGTTGTAAGAGCTAGCTAGCAAAAAGCCTTCCATAGGTCATATAACTGGTAATTGATATAAGCCTCTGAATGATTATTTTATAAGCAGCTGTAGGACAGGGGGGCTGGATGGTGCTGGAGAAAATTCTGGTTACATTGTTGAAGGTGCTGTTGGTTATACATTTTTGGCTGTGTGTGTGTGTGTGTGTGTGTGTGTGTGTGTGTGTGTGTGTGTGTATGTGGGTGTGGGGGGTGTCACTGAGTCTGAGATTACTAAGAATTTATAATCCAGGGACTGGAATTCAAGACAAATGGCTAGTGAGTTCCAATATGGATGGCCAGTGTAAAATGGAGTTTTTTAAAGCCATCACACAGCCTCCTCTTCCATATAGCTCCCCCAGGCTCAAGAAGAAGGATTTGTAAAGACATAGCATTTAGGATGGAGTGCTCCAAAGTCTCTCATTCTCTACACATTGTCCAGTTGTGGGTTTCTGTGTTAATTCTCATCTACTGCAAGAAGATACTTCTTTGATTGAGCAAGGCACTGATCTATGGGTATAGGAATCATTTTATTACCATGTTATTTAGCCAAATAATGGTAGTAGGCATTCCCCCAAGCCTGAGACCTATCTTACCTTAGATTCTTGGCCACGTTAGCAGTGTCAGTATGCGTTCCATTTTATGGAGTGGGTCTTAAATCCTATCAGAAAGTGTTTGGTTAATCTGCCAAAATTTGTGCCATTGTTGCACTAGCATACCTTGCAGGCAGTTCACTGTTTTAGGTTGCAGGGTTTGTAGCTGGGTAACACTCTGTTTTGAATACCAGCCTTGGTGATTTATTATTTCCTTTTTTATAATGACAGAAAAATGCCAAGATAGAGGTGGTGAAAAGAGTAGTAATAAAATCAGGAAAGTAGATTTTTATTCATCTTTCCTTTATTTGCTTGATAATGTTTCCTGAAGACATGTCTTTTTCTAATTAAATCTGGTTTATTCTTTTCCAGAACAAAGGCTTCTTAATTTGCTCTTCTTTGGGATCCTCATTCTCAGTGAACATTGTTACATTGAGGTCAGCCATTGTCTTAGTTTGGATTTCTACTGCTGTGAAGATACATCATGACTACTGCAATTCTTATAAGAAAACATTTAACTGGCATGACTCACTTACAGTTCAGGGGTTCAGTCCATTATCATCTTGACAGGGAACATGGTGGCATGCAGGCAGATGTGGTTCAAGAGTAGCAGAGAGTGCCACATCTTGCAGTGTTTCAACTCCACTGAAACACTGGGTGGTATCCTGAGCATAGGAAACTTCAAAGCCAACCCTCACAGTGACATAATTCCTTCAACAAAGCCACACCTCCTAATAGTGCCACTCCCTATGAGATTATGGGGGCCAATTACATTCAAACCACCACAGTCCACTCCCTGACTCCCATAAGCTTGTACAATATCATAATGAAAAATGCATTTAATCCAACTTTAAAAGTGCCCATTGTATATCACAGTCTCAACAATGTTTTCAAGCCCACATTTCAATGTCTCTTCTCAAACTAATGCAGTCTCTTAACTGTAATCACCTGTAAATTCAAAAATCAAAAAGCAAATCCCATACTTCCAACATATAATGGCACAGAATATACATTACTATTACAAAACACAGGGAAGGGAGCACAGTGGGGAAATACTGGACCAAAGTAAGACTGAAAACCAGCTGGGAAATCTCCAAACTCTGTATCTTCATGTCTGGTGTCAAAATGCTCTCCAGCTCCATTCTGCCTTGTTGACTGCAATGTACTTCTTTCTCTTCAGCTGTTTCCACTCCTGTTAGCAGCTCTTTTGGAAGCTATCCCACAACCCTGGCATCTCTAATATCTTGGGTTCTCCAAGTCAATCCAGGCTTCAACTTCACAGCTACACAAAATGGCCTTTCTACTAGGCCTCCATTCAGGGACTCCTCTGACACATGCCTGGCCTCAGCAGCTTTCCTTAGTCTCAGGGGCAAATTCCATAATCTATTTCTTTTATCCTTAATTCTACAGCCAGAACCATGTGGCTGAATCAGCTACGTTCTGCTGCTTGCTGGAACATGTCTCCCTTGTTCAGTTATGTTTTCACCAGCTTTCTTCACTGCCTAAGGTTGGATGTCCTGAAACTGGATCTCTAGACCAGGCTGGCCTCAAACTCAGAGATCTGCCAGCCTCTGACTTCTCGGTGCTGGGATTAAAGGTGTGCCCTACCACATTTGGTTCTAAGATTTTCTTTAGTTTTTTTTAAATTTTTTTTTATTTTATAATACAATTCAACTTTACATATCAGCCATAGATTCTCCCCGTTCTCCCTCCTCCCATCCGTTCCCCCCCCCCCCCCCCCCCCCCGCCCATTTCCATCTCCTCCAGGGCAAAGACTCCCCCGAGGGTTGAGATCAACCTGGTGGACTCAGTCCAGGCAGGTCTAGTCCCCTCCTCCCTGGCTGAGCCAAGGGTCTCTACTAAGCCCCAGGTTTCAAACAGCCAATTCATGCAGTTTTTTTTTTTTTTCTCACCAATTGGAAACAGCTGGGTGGGATCTTGCCCTGAGATCACCACTCTCTTTAATACATTTCTTAATCCATTTATCTTCTTAAATACAGGATTTAGTTCCATTCTACTTCCTGGTGCTCTTTTTCTCCTCAAAATCTTCATTTTGTAATTTACCCTGCTCAGCTTGCTCCTTTTCATTATAAATCTTTATAAACATGAACGCTAGTAACTGAAAGGACCAGGCAGACACCGTAACAGGCTGCTCAGTCTTCTCTCAGAGATCAGGCCTCAATTTCAGTTTCCTGAGACTTGAGCAAGCAGTTTCTGGGAGGGCTATGACATAGTCCTTGCAGTAGCTCCCTTTCTGCAAATGCTCTGACTGTTCAAGGTTCAGCCAGTCCTTTACTGTCTGGGACCCCTCACCAACTTAGAGCTACGTGCATGGGTCAATGTGAATGTGCTGGGTCAGCCAGCCTCCCATGGCAGCTCAAGGACAGAGCCAGGGCCACTGAGTCAGCCCCCACAGTCAGTATGTGCTAGGCCAGCCAGCCTCCATGGCAACTCAAGGACAAAGCCTGGGACTTTTCCTGGTCTGCCCCCAAAATGATAACTGTAACCCCCAACCAGTAAATTCAAAGGTTACACACCCTCACCCAATCGTATTATGCCAAGGCTTGTACCACCCTGTTTGCGTTTTTTTCCCTTTAAAAACCCCTCATCCTGAGAATTCAGGGCCGTCCTCCTCCACCCACTGTGTCGGATGTTGGACATGGACCAAGCCAAGGCTTGTAATAAACCTATGTATGTTTTGCATGGTATATCGGCTCTGTGGTGGTCTTGCTCAGGGGTCTCAACATGTGGCCACAACAGTAACCACATGACTAAGGCTATACTCAAGGCTGCCTTGAATTTTTTTTTTCTGCCAATGAAATTAATCCAAAATTCTTTAGCCTCAGGCAGACTCTTGGGACAAGGGTAAAAAACAGCCACTTTCTTCACCAAAATATTATAAGAGCAGTCTCTAGGCCACATGCTAACATTTTTCTCTGTTGAAATCTCTTAATCTCCACAGTTCATCAAATTACATTCAGTACACTGAATTCCATGCTCCTATTGTACAGCCCATTAGGCAGCATTTAGAGCATTCTGCTGCTTTCTTATCCCAAACTCCCAAAGTCCCCATTACTCCAAACAAAAACATGGTCAGGTCTATCACAGCAATATTCCCAGTTCCTGGCACAAACTTCTAACTTGGTTAGGGATTCTATTGCTTTGAAGAGACTCAATGTACAATGAGGAGTGGCTTGTTTACAATTCAGAGGTTTGCCAGGGACCAGCCTCAGCAGTTTTGGGGGTCCGAAGGACAGGATACCTGGAAGGCATAGTAGTGACTCAGAGACAGTGCACATCAAGCTGACAGGTCACTTTGGGCTTCTGCAGTTGCTAAGTGGCTTCTTGCTACAGCTTGCTAAGTAGCTTACGCTTTTGCCTTAGTAACCTCAGTCTTTTATTATCATAAGCAAGGGGAAACAGAAAGAAAAGGGGAAATCAACCAATACAAAGTAATCTCATGATTCCAAAGGTTATTCTTAGAAAATCACCAATATATTCATCATCTTTGATTAAACACAAAAACTATCCCAGACTTAACACCAAAGTGAACATAATCTATTTTTATTATTAATGATTATACAATCTTCTGAGCACTTGACCCAGAGGCTAGCAACATGCAATTTTGCAAAAAAAAAAAAAAAAACAAAAGGTAAAAATGAAAACAGTGGTTAATATATCAGGCAGTCTATTTCTTCTCACAGAATAGCATCTCTTTAGGAGAAAATCTTCAGGTCTTGAAATACTAACTGGTTTATTTTTATGTATTTCATTTATAAGCAACAATATTGAAGCTGCCACTTAAGTTGATTTTCAGATCCTTTGGAAAATGTGACATTTGTGTGGCAGTGTTAGTATTTATTTTGTCAATTTTTCAAATTGTCAAGTACCTCTTGCTTTGTGATTTTGGTCCATGAATCTGGAATAGTACCTAACCCTGCAAATTTTTTTCCATATCTTCCTTCGAGCTCTGTTCTGAAGTGACAGACAAACCATTTCCAATATGGCTGGGTAGATGAGTCTGGGGTGATGCTCCAAGTGGCATACTCACCTCCAGCTTCTCGATATTTCTTGTATGGGAATTTCTTGTTATCATTTAAAATAAATGAACAATCACTTGCTACAGAACTAGTACAGAAGTCAATGTCAAAGTCGTCTGTTTTATACCAATGCCATCCGTTGACAGCGGCAGGACGGTGGAAAGGCACACTGTGGTCTCCTCCATGCTGGGGAATGCTGTTTGTACAAATTGCTTTACAGAAAGGACACTGTTTCCAGCAGCCACAAAGATGTTCAGAGAGAATTTTCTCAATGTCAGGAACCATTTCATCTATGGGCTTACTTGAGCAGTCCTCGTCTACTTTCCTCATTGCAGGATCCAAAGCTGCACTCATGGCTTCTTTGAGAAACTCCATATCCTTTATCTCCTGGTGCTCGATGCTTATCAGGTCTCTTCTTGGAAAGATCAGGTTGTTTCCTAGGTGATCACAGAACAAATCCAACCAGGCAGAAGCAGTGCTGCCTTTATCTTTAGCAACAGCTGTGGACTCATGAATAGCAGTGAGGATGGCATTCTTGATGTCACCTAAACTTATTTTTAAGAAAGTCTTTATTTTTTTACCTTCTTTTTCAAAACAGTATCTTCTAATGTGGTCACTAATGTAATCCCTGAAAAAGGATTCTGGCTGATGAATGTATTGCCAATACTTATCAAAGTTTTCTTCTTCTGCCAGAGAAATGAGAATATGTTTCTCCAGGTTAGTCCTGTTTCCATTGAATGCAGGGCAGGTGGCTCTCATGTCCCCAGCTACTTTAGGACCCATTTGCTCCCATATAGTGGCATAGATAGCAGGAGTGAGCTTTAGCCACAGGAAGTCAACAAAGGATGTGATGGAGGTGGCACCTTGGCAAGAGATCTTAAAATTGATGAAGAAATCATCTTTCTTTCTCTCCAGATAGTTTACAGGATGATTTATGCTCTTGAATGCCCTGTTTATTTCCTTGAAACTCTTAGATGCTCTTTGGAATAAACATAAGGATAAATCAATATTGTAGTCTCTGGTAAATGTGTAGTCTTCTTCAGGGGGTACAGATTTCAGTTCTTCTTCTATTATCCTCAAGATTTCATGAAAATCATTTGGACTGTAATCACGCTTTTGCTTCAAAATGTTTTTAATTGTTTCATTAAATCTTACTTCAATGTGATCAGTAGTCTTCTTAATGGATTCTTTATGACAGCTTTCTAAGCTCTTTGGAAATACCTTATACCATTTTTTCACTTGGACATGTTTGGCATAATTGATTTCAAACATCTCTCCAGAGTCTTTTTTAAGTCTTTCCATAATGTTTTTCTCCTTACTGAAATAACCCAGAAGGATGTTTTCAGAATCTAAATCAATGTTAGGCTCTTTGACAGCAGGTGCAGTCGAAGACACCCTGTAGATCCATCTTCTCCAAAGTTGATCAAATTTCTCATATAACTCTTTATCACTTAATTCTTTACCCTTCACACTTAAAGCCAACTTTCGGCTCTTCTCTAGCAATTCATTTTCATATTGTGACTTTTGGTTATCTAGTCTTTCTTGGCTTTGTTTGAGATTGATGAGTTCATTGCCTTTACTTCTGGTGTCTGTAATAAGTGTATCTTTAAGCATTAGTAGCTTATGTTCAAAATTTGTTCTCCATTGAACCAATGTTTCCCTATCTGGGTCTTCTTCAAAATATTTGTCAAATTCTTGCTTGATGGTTTCATATTTCTTATTAACTGGACCCTCAAGTGTGTCAGATGTGAGTGTCAGGATTTTCCCATTCTGAATCTGATTATTCAGCTGATTCTGTAATTCCAGAACATGACTCCTCAGCTTCCAGCTCCAGTGGTTATACATGGTTTCCAGTTTACTCATGGCTATGACCTCTTGGGTGTTCCTGAAACTGAAAATGAAGTGCTCACTGACAAGGGCTTTCCACAAATCTTGAACACGGATTTTTACATCTGAGATCTTCATAATCCTTCCCCTAGATTCCTGCTGGGCAGTCTTAAGAATCTCATTCTTCAGTTCCTGAACATTGTGGCTATATCGAGGATTGGGAGGGGCCATTGGGGGATTGCCATCCCAGAGGTGAGCAAAGTAGTAGACATGAGTATTGACATCAAATTTAATTACATCACTGAAGCGGGTTATGTTTGAGCACTCTTCCTGTTCAGCAGCTAATGCTGTCATTTCATCCAGTCTCTGCTCCAGTTGCCTTCGTCCTTCCATAGTTTGGTCTTTGGCTGTACCTTCACCCACGTTCTGGTGAACAAAGAGACAACTGGGGGATATTTTCACTTGTTTCATTCTCAGAAAGGCCTGGACAACAATTTGTAGGATGTCCTGCATCTCTGATGGATTCTCTCCAAAAATATTGATCAGAGTCAAGTTTCCAAGGCCAATGACGAAGGTTGCCAACTCATTGTCCCAATTGTGGGATTTGTGTTTGAGTTCTGGTGCCCGAAGTCCTTCTGTGTCTACAACAAGCACAAAATCAAAGCCAAGTTCCTCTGTGCATGTCTCTTCCACCTTCAGAAGCTGCATATAGGCCCCCTTGGTACACCTGCCTGCACTGACTGTGAACTGCAGCCCAAACAGGGCATTTAGCAAAGTGGATTTCCCTGAGCTTTGCAGACCAAGGATAGAGAGAACGAACAGTCTTTTGTCTCCAAGTTTCTCTGAGATCTTGTCAAAAACTGCTGCCACCCATTTTAGGGGTACATAGGAAGCATCCCCATCCATCAGTTCAATGGAAACACCAGCTACCATCAGGTCTGCAGCAATTTCAGGGAGGCAGAGAAAAAGTCTATCTCTAGAGGAGCAAGTTTCTTCCAGAGCTTCATAGATCTGGCCAACTTCTCGGAGAAGATGCTCAGTTCCTAAAGTGCAGTCAAGAATCTCAGTAGAGATGGCTTCTATCTGCTTCTGCCAGGTTTTCAGGGAGCTACTCTTTGGTGCTTTTTGCTTTTCCTCTTGCACCATTGACCACAAAGTTTGCTGCTTCCTATGCAAATTCTCCAAGTGTCCTGAGGTTAGGTTTTCTAAAACCACACTTAACCAGTGTAAGAAATAGAGTTTCGGGTAAATTTCTAAATCTTCTTTGAGAATTTGTAGGACAGAGCACATCAAAGGATTGAGAGGAAAGGCCTTTTTAAACTGTTGGCATCGTAGTTTTTGTTTTTCTATCTCAATTTCACTCTTGTGTTGTTCAATGCTCCGATTCCCTTTTTCTCTCAGATGATAGAGTTCCTTGTCCTTCTCACACCAATGGTGCCACAGCCGTCCCTGCAGGGGCAGCAAGTTTTCTTTTATCTCAGGTAACTTTGATAGCTTCAGGAGGTCCAGTATAGTCTGTGCCTTTTCTTTGGCTGCTCTCATTTCTCTTTTATCTTCATCGATCAGAAATCCTTGTTTCTTAGCCATCTGTGAACAGTCCTCTAAGCTGAGAGGAGTGGCAGAGAGTTCTAGTAAATGTTTGATGGCATTTGAGAGCTCCTCTGTTAATTCTGCCTCATTTCTATTCCTGATGCCAATTCTCATTTTTTTACCAGAATTACTGGGTATGGCCTTTTCTTTGTCATCAACCAAGCAGATCAGAGGTATTGATGACTGACAGAGGTGTCTCACAAGATTCTTGTTTTCTTTATTGTCATTAGAAGCTGACATGAGGATAACGATGAGAGAAGAGACATCCTGCAGGAAGCTGAGTTGTTGCTTGTGTTCCTTGACATCTCCATGAAGATTGGTGAAGGCCACACACTTGTCAAATATGTCCTCACCTTGGCCCCCAGGACAGAACCAGCAGATCTCCACCACTCCTTCCATCAGGAGACAGTGTTTGTGGCTTCCTCTGCAGTGTCTGTGAAAAAACACATCATGTTTATGTTTACTGAGGAGAGAGTTCATGATCTGAGATTTGGAAGCAGAGAGGCCATTTCCAATTCTAATGAAGGACACAATGGGCATAGAAACACAGCACATCTGCTGATTCTTGTGACTGTAGCTCTTGTTCTGTTGTGAGCCATTTTCCTCTTGCCAACTTCTCCTAATTTGTCTGAGAGACCAGAGAGAAAATTCAATCTGAGAAGTGTTGGGATTTGGCACCACAAGGGGGAGTGCAAATTGACAAATGGAAAGTTTGGACAGAATATACTGCCTGGCAAGATCATCTGCACAGTGAAAAATGGTCATCTGGATGTCCATTGGGTGAATGTGGGGCTGGGACTCAGTGGGTGAAGAATTAGTGACTTCATCTCTGTCATCAAACCACTCTTCATATGGATCAAAAGTCTCATTATCCTGGTTGCACGGACCTACATAGTCTTGGGTTTCTGTATTTTCAGCATTTTTGAAGACTAGATGTCTGAACCCGCAATCTAACATCAGTAGCTTTTGTAGGAAATAGAAGGGAAGTTCCTGTTCAGATCTTGGCTGTGTATTGTACACTGAAGTCTTGTAGATCAGATGGAAGTCAGCTCTGCTCACCTTTTTTAGGTAGTTATGTTCTAGACCCAGACGTTGGAGTAAGTCTAAGAAAGGTCCCTTTTCTATGGTTTCCTTTTGGTTATTTTCATTATCTTGTTGTTTATAAGTCTCTTTCTTTTCAGGGTAGAGACTTTGCAGTTGTTTTCTCATCTCATCCATCTGAAAAGTTGAGATGGTATCTTCATAATTCCCATCAATGTGTAATCTCAAATTATTCTCTAGATTTTCCCAATCATGATCAGTTTCAAATTTTGTGAGGACATGTGAAAATTTTGTAGACAATAAAGGCTTCATATGCTGCCTTGTTAATGCCAAGCGCTGTGTTTTTTCTTCTGGAGAAATGGTTGAGACTCCAACTGTGGTTGTCAGAGCTTTGAGCACTAGGAATGCCTGTGCCCTGTCTGTGCAGATGGTTTTGAGCTCCTGATACCTGTGGTGGACAGTTTGTATTTCATCCAGGAGGAAGCTTATGTCAGTGCACCCTAGGAGAGGCTGAAAAACATTGCTTTCCAGCTGATAGCCTGCACCAGCTGCAATGGAGAGTAGCAGCAGCTGCATGTCTGGCTGTTCTGTTTCTCTGAGGTAGTTCAAGAAGGAGCCAAGAGCTCTGGTGACCTCACAGGTGGCCTTTCTGTGAGCTTCTTCCACTGTTTCTGAGTACCCAGACTTGACATTTACTTCTATGAGAGATTTTTGTATTTCTTTCAAACTTTTAAGGAATTCAGAGAATTCAGTGATCTTCACTTGCTGTTCCTCTGAGTCTTCCTGGTAGATCCACTGAATGATTGAACTTACCTGAGGAAAGTTTTTCACTTTGTAGATATGAGGTTCTAGAAGGCTGCAGAACTGAGATTTAATAAACTGAGATTTTTTAATGGAAGAGTTTGACTTGCAAAAGCTGACAGTTCTTATGAGAAAATTCTGTAGATTCAAATTTGTGAGGCATGTATTAATCCAAACATCATAACCTTTTGTTCTGTGAGCCAATGTTTGCATGAAATCCACCAGGTTCTTAAGCTGTTCTTCAGGGTCAGAGACCTCCCATAATTTCACATTATTCAGGAAAAGTTCTGCTTCCTCTACGGTACTCAGCAACTCTTCTCCAGCCTGGATGTGGGCAGCAAGCCCAGTCAGAGCAGAGTAGTTATCTGCCAGGCATTTTGCCACCAGAAAGGGATCCTTAAAATTGCTTCTGTGGTTAGATAGGATGATGTCCCAAATGGGTACCAGCTGAAGTTCTCGTTCAATGACAGACCAGGTTTTGTTGCTGGTGAGAAGACCAGTTGTCCACTGAACAATTCCATTTGCTTCTGGTGGTCCACCTATCTGAGCCACAGATAATTGGACTTTGATTTGGAGCTGTTGATTAGTTGCATTTTGGCAGGATCTTACTAAATGTGAGCCTGATGTTGTCATTTTTGCCCCAACTTCAACTACACAGCCACTGTAGCTCCCTCTTATGTAACTATCTAAGGCCTCTGCACTCTGCTGCTTCACACAATCCAGCTGGTCACTGTTGAAACCCTCTGAAATGGCCTTCCAGCAGTATATTCCCCCAAGGTGCAAAGGGCCTTGATTAGCATGAGAGCCAAATCTGTTGAAGAAGTTTTCAGTCATGTTCCTTAGTAAGAGGAATTTTTCTGGTCCATCAGTGTGTTCCAGTTGTTCTTCAATGATTTTCAGTTCCTTGAGAGCAGTGGTGGAGAGCTGGAGCTGATCAATTCGAAAGTGGCAGGAGACCAGAGGCATATAGCTATACTTGGCTGAGCAGAAGTAAGAATGCTCTGAATATGATTCATTGATGACCTTAGAGTCTGAATGATTACTTTGATCTCTACCACCTTCCAGGCTAAATCCCCAGCATCCACTCTTGACTGATATCATTGCTCCAAATCCCAACTTCTCCACAGTTTTGGTGAAGAGGGTTTCTTCTTTAGAAGATATGAATTCTTTTGCTTCCATCCTTTTTCCTTGCTCAGATCCAAAGAGGAATAATTCCTTGGGGACCCTGAGCAGTTCTTCTCTTCTTGCTACCAGGTCCTTTTGGTGGCAGGTCTTATAAATTCCCTGCAGGGCCAGCCCTCCAGATGCCCATCTTACCAGGTCTCTATCACGGAGGTTTCCCCTGTAGGTCAGTTTTGGCTCCATGTCCTTTAGTTGTCTCTCCATTGTTTCAGTGACATCTTTTAGGGGCACTTCCGGCCCTGGCCAGCACTCTTCTGGGATCTCCATCGCTTGTCTCAGCTCTGCTTCTTTCCTCCTCACTGTCTCTTCCTGTCTGTTCTTCCCTTCTGACTGAAAGGCCCTGAGCTCCTGCAGTGCCTGTTCTGCCTGCTTCTTCCTGTTCTGTATCATCTCCCCTAGATTTTTCTGGAACTCTGCAACACTATTTGACTGTGAGAGGTCAAGCAGTTTCTCCAGAGCCTGTTGCTCCCATGTGTGTTGTGTCTGGGACTTCAGTTTCTGGAGATCTTTTTCTTCTAAATGTTGTAAGGCCTGGGTACAGGTCACACCCAGCTCTTCCTGCAGCTTAGGTAGCCAGTAGTCAACAGACAACCCCACTTCTGTCAGCATGTCCCGGAGATCTTGCTGTCTTCTAGGCTGAGGATCGTCCGGGGTGCACTTTGTTGTTGCCATGGCTCTGTGAAGAACAGATACATTTTTAGTCTGTGTCTCAGTTGTAAGAAATCTTCTACATATGATCCAATTTGTGAGTGTTCTAAGGAGGCAAGTCTTCAAGGTTTTCATGCCTTCATCCAATTCTCTGATATGTATTTCTTTAATGTCTTTGTCATATTTTTTGTTTATTGAACATAATTTGTGTTTATAGTTGTTGATATGGGCTTCAATGTAATAGACTGATTTTTGGCATTTCCTCCTACATTTACTCAACATCAAACCAGTAAGGTAATGGTGGAATTTTAAAATATAGATGGCAACTCACTTTTTATTTTATAAGTAAGAGTGACTACATCTGCTGATTAACTTTTCTGCATTTGTTTCTATGAAATCTATGTTGACTCTTTCCATTCATATATCCCTAAATATATCTCAAGTTATATAATATTCATTTAATTTCCTATCCTTATAAATGCATTAACTAGTTGACAGAAAATAATCATAGAGAGGCAGAGGGAGTCTGGAAAATGAACAGACAGATGCACAGGAAGTCACAGAGAGGAACTTTGAGTTTCAGTACTTTTTGTTTTGTAGCAATTGAAGAGGCCTCTCTTTCTGAGATGACAGCAAAGAGGGAAGGTCATCTGGTTTTTCCTCAACCTCTCTAAGCTAGCAGATTTTCACCACAACCACTGACTCCTGAGTCTGTGTTGGTAAATAAAGCAATAGAGATTTAGCTAAAAACTACTTTTGGTGGCAGCAGCAGGATGTGGATACAGTGATCATAAAAGTCCCTCCAGGCTGCTTCCAGAGAAGCAGATCAGTAACTACAGAGCCTCTGTAACTGGCTGAAATAGCAGTTGGTTCAGGTGCAGCCTCAGTGCTAGCAGAAAAACAATATTTGGCACTCTAACATGTGGCACGACCACACAAAAGGAAGTTACTCAATCTGATGTCTCCGCTGTCACTAATAGGTATTCCAGAAAGCAGCTTCATGCTTAGAAATCATGGAACAGGCCTGAGTTTGCTGATGGTCAGATGTGGACAAGCTGAGAGACCTAGAAAGTCCTTTAAGAGGGAGTTCAATAATATTTAAAAAAATCTCTCCTATGTTAAGGATGTGAAACATCATAATGCAGGAGTTAGGACCCTGTATAGTGCAACTATTGATGGCTTGAAAACGGAAACACTAAGTGAAAGGATAAATGACTTAGCTGAGATTGACATAATACTGATTATAATTATTATCAGTCTGGTAATTCATATTTCATTCATAATATTCATAGTGGTTTCTTATGCCAAATAAAGAGTGGTCTGGTAATTGTGCCAAATATGAAAAGTTGACTAATAACATACAAGCTTTAGAAAGACATGTCAATGAAAAATAAGAAAAATTTGACTGATAATATACAAGCCTTAGAAAGTCATACTAATGAAAATAAGAAAAAATACTCAGACAAAGACAGAGAGATTTAGAAAAGAACCTACCACACCACTGCATGATGAATATGGAGGGGCTGCCCAAGGTTATTAGAAAACCAACCTTAGTTTATCCAGTCACTATACGAGAACAATGAGCAGACAATAGGCACCCCTAAGATTATACAGAAGTTAAACAGAATCCTATAGAAATTTTAGATTTTATAATATTTAAGCAAGTGGTCATTTTATATGCATTCACCTTATGTGAATCACATGTTAAATTTATGGGCAATTCAGAACAGAATTATCCCCCAAGATGGGAAAGATTTGGTCACAACAATATTGGAAGCTAGTCTTCAGTTACAATTGTGAACATGGTGGGAAAAGGAAGCTAGGGTCATAGAACAACAAAATAAGACTAGGAATACTGATATTTCCCAAGATTGGTTATTAGATGAGGGTCAATATGCTAAATTGCAAAGGCAGATTGATTTTAAGATCATACCTTGGCACTATATTATTTAGCAGCTTTAAATGGTTGGGACAATGTTGAAAAATCAGAGAAGAGGTCTGAGACATTTACTAAAATTATACCAGGCCAAAAAAGAAGCCTTTACTGGTTTTTTGAAAAGATTGACTTCAGCTCTAAATAGAATAGTATAAGATCTAGAGGTCAGATAAATGTTAATTGAATCTTTGGCTTCTGAAAATGCTAATTCTGAATGAAAAAGGGTAACTAGGCCTTTAAAGGGAAGATCAAGACCAATAGATGAATGGGTTAGAAATATGGCTTATAATACATATCATGTTTATGATGCTACTTTGAAAGGAGGAGTAATATCTAAAAAAATTAAGAAAAATTAAAATATCAGATGTTTTAATTGTGGCAAATAAGGTCATTTGGAAAGAGATTGTTGGTGGGGCATTCCTAGAAATAATGTTCTCTTCTAGAGATAATCCAAACAATAGCCTAACCTTCTGGAGTATGCAGAAGGTGTGACAAAGACCAATATTAGACTAATGAATGAAGATCAACAAAGGATAAGCAAGGCAACTTTTGCCGTTGGGAAATGCCTTAGGCATCCTTTTGCAGATTCCAATATCAAATTTGGTTCTACTATTGCCTGTCAGCATAAGAGAAACTCATCTACAGGTCAATTAAAAGATTTAATGCCTGTTGTTAAGAACAGCACTGTTCTGGATGTGATCAAGGGCAGAACAGACTCAGTAGATAAAAAAAAAAAAAATTCAGGAGAGACCAAAAAGCAAGTATTTTGGCAAACTGCTATAAAAGATCAAAGACCAAAGCCAAAAATTCAAATATATGGCATTGTAATTATGGATTACTGGACATAGGTGTAAATGTAACAATACTTCTACTAAAACCTGGCGTCCAGATTGGCCTCTTCAGGAGGTAACTGTTCAGCTTTTAGGGATTGGAACTTTATCTCTGCTGTGGGATGTCTTTCTGTACACTGTGAACATGTGTTGCTCTGATTGGTTGATAAATAAAGCTGTTTGGTCAATGGCAAGGCAGAATAAGTTTAGGCAGTACATTTAATCTGGAGAGAGAGGAGAAGAAAGGAGAGTGGGGAGACCCAGCCTGCTGCCCAAGGAGCAACAAGATGCCATCAGACCAGTTTTGCCATGGTCATATAGATTAATAGAAATGGGCTGAGTTAAGTTATAAGAGTTAGCTAACAAGAAGCCTGATCAATAGGCCATACAGTTTGTAAACAATATAAGCCTCTGTTTGCTTACTTGGGACTGAGTAGCTGTGGATACAGGTGGGAGAGATTTGTCCCAACTGCAGGGCCAGGCAGGTCCAGAAAAACTTCTGGCTATGTATCTTAGGTAAAACAAAGTACAAGTTGGGTCAAGTATAGAGAGCCAGAAGGACAGGTAGAAAAATTAAAGTCATATGTGGCTAACATATCACTGCATTTATGGGGATATGATTTGTTGCAGCAATGGCAGAAACAGATTAACATTCCTCAGATTTCAGAAACAAAACATAAAGAATGCTTCTGAGATAAATATTAAAAGGTATTATCAGGAACCATCACAGACTGTTAAGGTTGTACATAAGCAGGACACAACAGCTGTTGGTCTTCCAAAGGTACCAACAGTCCTACCTTTAAAATGGTTAACTGACAATCCTGTGTGGGTGGAACAGTGGCCTCTGACATCGGAAAAATTATAGGCACTAAAACAGTTGGTATAAGGGCAGCTAAATGATCAACATATTGAAGAATCAACCAGTCCTTTTAATTTTTCTATATTTGTTATTAAAAAGAAATCTGGAAAATTGAGAATAGTAACAGAACTGAGAGATATAAATAAGGTAATTCAGCCAATTGGCTCTTTGCAGCCTGGAATTCCCTTGCCTTCTTTATTACCTAAAGGATGGTATATTATAGGATTGATTTAAAAGACGGCTTTTTTGCTATACCTTTACAAGAACAATTGGCTCTTTGCAGCCTGGAATTCCCTTTCCTTCTTTATTACCTAAAGGATGGTATATTATAGGATCGATTTAAAAGACTGCTTTTTTGCTATACCTTTACAAGAACAGGATAGAGAAAATATTTGCCTCATAGTACCTACTTATACTCATTCCCAGCCTATTAAGAGGTATCATTGGAAAATTCTTCCTTAAGGAGTGCTAAACTGGCTCACCTTGTATCAATATTTTATACAAGAGCCATTTCAAATAATTTGTAAACAATTTACTGTTTATCAATATAATTTTCCATTACATGGATAATACATTATTGGTTGATTCAGATGCAGATACCTTAAAAAATGTTTGATGAAGTAAAGAGAATTTTTCCTCTTTGAAATTACAAATTGCTCCTGAAAACCTGCAAAGATGAGATTCTATTAATTATTTAGGATATAAGATAGGTTTTTCACGAAATTCAACTGAAGAAAGTACAAATAGGAGAGATCAATTACAAACTCTTAATGTTGGCATGTAGAAGATTGCAAAGAGATCCACATATATTGCCATGCACAAAACTCAAGTCCAAGTGGATCAAAAAAACCTCAACATAAATTACGTTACACTAAACTTGATAGAAATTAGGAAGTAGCCTTGAATGCATTGACATAGGAGAACACTTTAATAAGGTGTACAAAAATGAAAGAAAGGAATCCATGTTTTATTGTCTACAGGTGATATGATCCTATACATCAGATACTCTGAAACTTTACTATAAAGCTTTTCTAAAAGCTTTGACAAACACTTTCAGCAGAGTATTAGGGTGCTATATGAACATAAAAAACACCAGTAACTTTCAGAATACTAATAATGAACTTAAAGAGAATGAAACCAAGAAAAAACATCTTATTCACAAAAAAATGAATAGATAAAAAAATATGACATATACACATAATATGGTTTTATTCAGTCATAAAAAATAAAATTATGTTGTTTTCTGAAAAATGGATAAAGAAGGAAATCATATTCAATAAAGTAAGCTCAGCAAATATAAAACCCTATTTTATTTCTTTTATGGGGTCCAGATTTTACATAGATAAATGTTGCCCTAATCCCACCTGACAGAGCAGGGACACCTGACATGCAACAGCTGTCACATGATTACCAGGGGAACGGTTAGGACAGCAAGGGAGGGAGAACTTACCACCCACCCACTGTTGGATGAGGAGCTCAGGCATCAGGAGGCCTGAATGTTAGAGAACTGAGATGGGGGTGGGGGTCTTGTAGACTGAATCCTGGGTTTTGGCACCAATGAAAGGAAAAGTATTGGCTCAGGACCCCCAAGACCAAATTCTCAGGCCAAGTTCTCAGCACAAAGGAGATTTATTTGCCCCAGAAGGATAGAGGACAGGGATAAGGGACAAAGACAGGAGACAGAGGAAGAGGGAGAAGGGGAAAGAAACAATGGAGAGTGGAGAAAGGGAAAACCTAGAGGGGTCAGGGGCATTTGTCCTGGAGTAGGACAAAGGACTGCCTCTGGATAGAGAAGAGACAGATTTGGCACATAGGGCAATGGTGGTTTATAAAGGAACAGAGGGAAATCCCATGTTAGAACGAGGTGTTTAATTTTATTTGGCATGTTAATTAGGAGAGCCAAAGGGGGCTTTTTATTGCTAAATTGGATCCTTTGATAGCTGTACATTGGTAGTCATCCTCAGGAGGAGGGATTGGCCAAACAAGGGAATAGACCTTGGGAATAGCTTCAGGAATGTAATCTAACAGTTTTTTGGCAAGGCAAACAGAGTTGGGGAGAAGGGAAAGGCTGGCAGAGCCACATGCTAGAGTGGGATAGAGTCTCTTCATGTATTTCATGTATATTCTAATCCACTACTCTATCCCACTCATTTCCTTACTGTTATTCTCACACCTCTGGCACACACACACACACACACACACACACACACACACACACACACTCAGGCCATTTATCTATAAGGCAAATGAGATTGTACAGGCTTCAGCTGCATTCATTAATTATGCTTCCAATTATCCTATAATTTCTGTCTTATTCAGAGATACAACCATATTGTCCAATGATTATCATATTAATCTCTTTTCCACTTTATATAAACAGTACCCATGGGTTTCAGATGACTTCTCTAACCTCTCTTTAATCGTGTTTGTTTTTCAGCCTTGTCAGGTTTTCTTTACATTTTGCCTTCATGTGCACTTACTGTAATGGCTGTAGCAGGCATCACGTCTGATGTTAGTTCCTCTTCTGCTCTTCAAGATTCATTTTAAAATCAAATGGCATTCAGAATTATTAAGGTATATATGTCATACTTTGTAAAACTGCTTTACCCATATATTGCACCTATATGTACTGCCAGTGGTGAGGCCTGTGGAAATATTAAGGAGAGAAGAACAGATAGAGCGTCTTCTACCAGTGTTTCCCAGTTCTCATCTCCATGAGAAAATAACTCAGACATGGAACAAACACTGAGTACCAAGCAAAGGAGCATTTGTTATCAAAGTTGCATAATAGAGAGTGATTGGGAGCTTCTTAAGTAAGAGTTAAATTGTACAGGCTTTTAAATTGTGTGCTTTTTATCAATTCCAAAAGATATTGAGTGAGGTTACATATTTGATTGTAGGTTATTTTTGATTAGGAAGACTTAACTAAACCATTTCATTTGTTTGTCATGTCAAAATGTAGATTAAAATGTTAGACATGTCTTTGGTTTAGTTTCTTTGTAACATAAAACCCAGTTTTGTGGTTTCTAAACCCCACACCTAGAGATTGTATGTTTTAATTTGTAATTTCCTGTTCTCCCCATAATCTGTCTTGCTTTTGTTTATGTTTTTCCTTCATACTCCTCTCTCCTCACCAAAATCCTATCTCAAAACTTGAGATTAATATCCTCAGGTAATGATAAGTTCAACAGCCCCTTGCCTCTATGCCCTTTTGTCTGTGTGTGGTGAAAAAGCAAGAAGCCGCACTTTGGGTGCCTATGTATTGAACTTAGATTTTCCAGTACCCAGAATTATAAGCCCCAAATTCTGTTCATTGTAAATTTTTAGTCTCTGGTAGTTTGTTACAGATCAGAATGAAGAAGATAGAAAATGGTGCAGGGAGCTGAAGTGTTAATGAGAAACACCTGATAATGTGGAAATAGCGTGGCAAATATTGAAAAGAAGTTGGAAGGACATGAGGATCAAGCTCACATTATCACAAATACAGTGCTATGGGCATTTTTGGTGAGAACCCTGACTAAGAGAAGAACTGTGAGAGTATTTGTAACTTTTGGGAGATGAATTGAGTTGTCATGCTTCAAATATCTATGGACTTATGCGTACTGTTTGTAGTCCAGTGAAATCTTAGGAAAAAATGAGGAACAAGGTGTTGAAAACCAGATATAAGGCTCTTCTCATGAAGAAGCAAATAACATCACTAAATTGTTGGTATAGAAGAACAGAACAAAGATCAGACAAGAAGGATTAGATAGAGTCGGCAATGAGCTCAGCATTGGAGCACCTGCTTAGCATGCAAGAGGGTCCAGTTTTAATCCTCAAAAGAAGCAAAATGAATAAAAATATGAAATTATAATCTGACTTCACCTATATAATGTTTTATATTAATCAGTGATGAATAAACTTCAAAAACAGAAACACTTGGACTAGTTTATATCAGTGAATCATATGAAGTATATAAGAATATCTTCAGATATATGGAAGAAAGTATGTAAGAAAATGATACCTGATTTAAAGTAATTTCTTTCTAAAAATAAAAACATATCATACTTTGTAATTGATTCTCTGAGGCCATCTTACCTTACTTCCAAATCCTTATTGAGACATTAGAAAAAATAAAATCTGCAAACAAATATCTCTTATCTCTCAGAAAAAACTATTAACATATGAAATCCAACAATATATAATAGAATTTTTGACCATGGCCAACTGAGCTTTATCTAGATGTGGTAAGCCGGTTTAACAGGTGAAAACGAGTGAACATACATTATATCAGTACACTAAAAAGAAAATCACATAATTATATCCCTCAGATACTAAGGCATTTTGACCAAATCCAAAAACTCAATCCTGATTTTAAAAAATCTCAGCATATAGGAAAAAGTGGGAACATCCTTCAATTTGGTAAAAAAGCATATGCAAACAACGTACAGGCAACAATTTATTTAATATTGAGAAACAGAAACAGAGCAATAATCCCACCTTTTTTTTTACTATTATTCAATACTCAACTTGAAGTCTTAGCTAATAAACAAGATAAAAATGAAAATAAAATGTGTGTGCAGAAGGTAATAACTAAAAAGACAACTAACTTTACTCATAGATAATATGACTTAGTGTGCAGAAAATCCTGAAGAGTGAACAACAAAAGCTGCCGTGAACTGGCATGAATTAAAAAAAAATTTCCATTATAAAGTTAAAATAAAAAAGTACTCTTTGTATATCAACAAAGAATAAGTGAGTGATATTTCAAATTAAAACACATTACTATTACATGAATACCCAAAAAAACCAGTTAAATGTAAACATAACAAAATATGTACAAGACTTAGTTAGATGAAGAAGACTGTAAAATTCTGATGGACAGATTAAAGAGTATGTAGATTAATGAAGCCATACTCTTTAATTTATGCTGTTAAAATTCTAATTGCCCTATGGATCCCTAGATGAAAAGAATCAACAGAATGTGCATGCAACTATATTATAAAAAGAATTCATTACATTGACTCATGTAGTATAAGGCATCTGGACAATGCTCAGCTATGTGCTGCAAAGGTTGAGAACTATTTCCCAATCCAGGAAGGATGCCTTTGCAGTCACAATCTAATCCTGAAAGTCTTGTGAATTTGCTGGAATTGAGTTCATGTTGAATGTCTGAAGAGCTGGACTCTATGTCAGCAGGTGGCAAAAGCAATAGAAGCAATCACTGGGAAAAGTAAGACTTGACACCCTGTATGTTGCATTCATCCCACTTCTTCATTAGAACAGTTTACCTCACTGATAATCTCACTCTTATTCAGGGCAGGCGCTTCCTCACTATTGACTGTCTGACATGTCAAACGTATCTGAAAAAGTCTTCATAGTCATTCATTGTACAAGTTCTAGGAATCTTCTACCTAGTTACGTTGTCACTTCAGATCAACTATCACACTAGCTCTTTACAGCTTGGTCATCATAGATACACTATAATCTAACAAAACCCCCAACAAGTTATTTTCTGAATAAAAAACCAAACAGTTTATATGAAAGACGAAAAGGTACAGAACAATCATGCAACATTAGAGGAGGAAAATAGAACACTGACAGCTCAAGCCTTAATAAAAAGATACATCAATCAATGAAATATGGTATTGATGGAGGCTTTTAAAAAATCAATGGAAAAGATGGGATCCAAATGTATATCATGTAAATAGAATTAAGGAGCAAAGACATTGTCATAGAGGAAAAGATAGACTTTTTTTCAGTGTGTGTTTCTAGAAATATTCATATTCACATCCATATATATTTTAAAAATCTTGAGGTATACCTAATCTTTTAAAAAATGAACTCAAAGAAAAATATGGGACAGAAAAAACACAGATAAAATCTATGCATCTACTGCTAAATGTAATACACCTATTATTATATACTAATTAATTAATAATTAATATTATATATTAATATACAGCTTAGGTACTCTTAATGTCTATAAACCCAGGAAAGTGGTATTTTAAAGTCTATTTCATAAATTACTAAAATGTTTTAAATACAACTTAGATGATATTTGATCCCCTGAAGCAAATATTTTAAAGAGATTATAAATATCTAAAATACTTTAGGCATAGTTCATTTAGAACAACACTCTTTAATTCATAATATAATATAAATTTCATTAAACACTGACTACATTAATGTTAATACTCCTAAACATGTTCATAAGAAGTAATAAATTAAATTTTATCATACAAAACAGTCAAGGATAATAAAATTAAAAAACAAGAAATGTTTTATATTAATCAAATATTTTGGTATACAAATAAATCTGGTTAAATTAATTGACATGGTTGTGTTTTAAAAAAAATCCCTATGTACAAATGATTAATTTAAGATTTTCATTAAGGCTGTGATACACACAAAATGATAAATATGCTTACATAAATATTTGTCAAATATGTTAATGTTACTTTTCTTTTCATAATTGAAATTGCAGAAGATACAACCCCACAAATTGTAACATTCATAATGTAAGTAAGCTTACTTCATCCATGTCTTTTAAAAGTTTATTCATTTAGTTTCAAAAGTTTATTCATAGCTAAGACAATATAATACATCTTAGTGATAAATGTTAACTAAGAGTTGTGTCATTAATATGTAAAAACTATTTACTCTATGCCTGTGTTCTCCCCTCTTAAAAGAAAGAAAACAAAACAACTTTCTCCCCAAGTTTCTTATTTTTGCCAATTTAAGACCACATAAAGACAGGAGGCTAAAAAGAAAAAAAAATAATCTCCAGGATTTCTAACATGTTTTGTTTGAGTTTCAAATACAGCTTCCTATTAATTTATTTGAAATATAGATATCTTGTTAAAAAGTACAGATTTCCTAAATTCTGCCAGCTCATATATATATATATATATATATATATATGAAACACTATAAACAAATCAAGTAAAATGTAAGTTATTAAAATTTATGAATGTAAAATATGTTTGGTAAGAAGATTTTATATGAATTTTAAAAGCAAACTTTTATATGAGAGGGGATTTGGTATGTCCATTTTATTTTAAGGTAAAAGATTTTTCCAAAATAAAAATAAAAAGAGATTGAAAAAAACTGAAAGTTAATGTGTATCATAAAATGATTTCTAAACTTAAAACTTGGCAATAGTACATTGAGTCAGTGATATGGCTCACTGGGTAAAGGTACCCAAGGATTTGAGTTTGATCCTTAGAATTCACATGCTAGAAGGAGAAACTGACTTCTACAAGGTGTCCTCTGAACTTCCACATATATGCTGTGGCTCACATATCCCCAACACATATACACATGCACACAAACACAATTTAAGCAAATATGAAAGTAATATCGATATATAAAAACTTGTTTATGGAGCAAGGATTTTATGTTTTATCAAAATAACTGCTAATGGTTTTTAAACAGGAAACTCTGTCCTAAAAGAATAAAAATTTGTTTAAAAGTATTTGTCAAGCTTTATCTTAGTGTTATACAACTAACTTTACTCATTCTGCAATACTGTTATAACCAACAGTCTCAGTTTTCAATAACCGTAGTTATATCCCAATCAATGAAGCTAAAAAGGCTAAAAGGAAAATAAATATGCTGGCCATTGCTTCTAGGTCAACAGATTACCAAGGGAGCAGAGGAGGAGGCACCTCTAAGAGTGTCTTATAGCTCCAGTAAATCAGTTCTCTTCCTGATAACAGAGGACAAGGAGAGAGATCTCCAGGATTGTACTGTAACCAGTGCACACTCCACATGATGAGGATCATCACAGAAGGAAATTTTTCAATGCTTCCAAGGAAAGCCATGGTTAATGTGCCCTGACCCATCCCAACAAATGACATAACTTGTAAAGAGAAATCAAAAGAGCCAACAAAAGAAGGCTGAGGGGAAGCGGATTTTAGCTCTCAGATTTCTGAGTACAGCACTGTTTAAAGATTAAATTTCTGTTTTGTTGTTAATTCTTGGAAGTGCCATGGACCAAAGTCTGATTTTGCTATGAGCCTTAGGTTCATTAAAATTCCATCTGTGGCTTTAGCATGTCACAGTTGCTGTGTGCCTCTAATTTTCATCATTGCTCATTCTACTCTAGTTTCTGTGTCTGTTGTACTTGTCTGTCTACCCAATGCCCCCTTTTCACTTACTTGTCTCCTGAAAGCCCAGTACCTGTCTTCAGGTTGTTGTTCCAGAAAGAAGTGAGAGGAGATCTTGCCCCTTGCTCAAGGCTGCCAGGCTGCTGACCATCAGCTGAGGCTCAGATAGGGCTCTCTGAGAGCCTGGGCTGAACTCCTCCTAAGGACCAGGTACCTCCCTTTTCCTTCCTGTTCACTGAGGCTTTGTTTCTTTCATGCTTATATTTTTTTTTCTTGTCTCACTAGAATCAGGGTCCCTTGTGTACGTTCCTGTAGCTAGAAAAACTAAAAATATTGTTTGAAGAATAATCTCAAAGACAGATTTATTGGAAATTTAGAGAAATAAACAAGGGAGGTCACCTGCAAATCTTATTAGCTGCCAAGAGGAGGGGGTTGGGTAAGTGGAAGAATGTCATACTTTCTGAATCAGAGCTTTAAATAAAAAAGCAAGCAGCCTCAGCAATGGTGTTAACAGGCTTGTAGTTACATCCTGTGTCCCAACAAGCCAGGTTCTGCCATCCATCCTTGGTAAGCCAAATAAATAGCAAAAAGCAGGAAAAGGTTTCCTTCAATGTGGGCACATATGGAAAAAGCATAAAGAGATTCAGAGACATCTCACTCCCCCATGTTTATCTTTGTGGTCCTTAAAGGAAGTAAGTTTTCAATAGAAGAAAGAGATGTATAAGTAAGCAATCTGGCCAAGGTAGGGCCCAGTGAGTATCATTGTCTCATCTCCAGTTTCTCCTGTGAGGTCACCTGCAAGCAAGCCACTGGGCACTGTCCTGAGGGACTCTCTTAATCAGACAGTTTGAACTGTTAAGACCTAGGTAAGGCCAACAACCTTCCGATGACTGCCCACTTAAAAGGATATGGGAGAAGGACAGTTTGGCTTTCCACTGCCTGTTTCATTCTTGCTGGAAGTTTTTATTCCACTGCTGTCACTGCCCCCTTTGCTGAATTACTCAGAAGACTGTAACTCTCCCTTTGCTCCTTTCTGTCCCTTTTGTGAGCATCATTTCCCTGACTCTTTTGACTTCATTCTTTTTCTAAAGCTGTCCTTCCTGCTAGGTGGCTGCTTATCCACCATGTGGCTGACCTCCATGCAGCATAACTCTAAGACATGACCTTTTCTCTTTCTGCTCCTAGATTTACAAACCTTGTCTGCCCTGTAGCATGAGTCTTAAAAGTTCTTATTTATAAAATCAAACCCGGGCCAGGTATTGGGGTGAAATGCTGGATGGTCAGAGAAACAGAACAAGCCACAGCTATCTCACCTCACTGAATCCTCAGCTGGTCTTGTTTCCTCAGACTGGATGCCCCGAGCCCTCATCCAGAATGGGTCTCAGCTGAACTGCTGCTAGAAGCCTGAAAGCTTAACCAGCCACATGCTTCTCCAGGCCAAAAGCTTCTCCAGGCCAAAGGCCTCTAGTTTCTGGTCCTCACGCTTTATATACCTTTCTGCTTTCTACCACCACTCCCTGGGATTAAAGGTGTGGCTTTCTGGGATTAAAGGTGTGTATCACCGTGCCTGGCCGTTTCCAATGTGGCCTTGAACTCACAGAGATCTAGAGGGATTTCTGTCTCTGGAATGCTAGGATTAAAGGCGTATGCTACCACTGCCTAACCTCTATGTTTAATATTGTGGCTGTCCTGTTCTCTGACCCCAGATAAGTTTATTAACATACACAATATTTCGGGGAACACAATACCACCACATTTCCTCTCTTTTTGTCTAAAATTAAAAAAGCTTATAACTAATACAAGAAAAACTATATCCAGTAAGTATATACAATATACACAGTCAAGATTACATTAACGATGTCTAGTCCATTAACATTTGACAGATTCAGATAAAAAAACTCCATTATATATTAACAATGTCCAGTCCAGTAACATTTGACAAATTCGGACAAAAAATTTTCATTACTTATCTTATTTAAAACAAGTAGTTCCTTTTTAAAAGTAGATTCCATAGTCTCCCTTTTTATCTTATCATATCCATATTCTCTCTTTTTTCTTTCCATAATACATTCAGTAGTCTACCTTTTGCATTTTTATATCTTCTCCTTTTTCTTTTCAGTGTAGATTCAGTGATCTACCTATTTATCCTATTTTTCTTTATCTTTTTTTCTCAGAGTAGATTCGATGATCTATCTCATATCTATTTTCTCTTTTTCTTTTTTCTTTCTAGGGGTGAAGATATCTTTAGGGAATCTTGAAAAGAAAATTTTTAGGTTCATTGTCAAGTCCTGTATCATTTGTCTAGTCTCTGCATAAAAGGAAAGTTCAGGGCTTGTAACAAGTCCTTGTTTGAGTAGTCTGTCAGGCTGGATCATCTCAGCTAGTCATCTCGAAATTGTCCTAAGCAGTTTGTAGTCCAAAGTCGATCTTTCCATGATGTTAATCAACTTAATCGCTTTACCATAGTCCTTGTGGAATCATCATTGTGGGATCCTGTCGTCTTTTTGAAGATTTTAAAGTCACTGTTAGGCGTGGTCATGGTTCACGGCAGACTTTTTTTTTTTTTTTTTTTTTTT